>MJUU01050548.1:0-46097 GCA_002080025.1 Modiolus philippinarum | reverse complement strand
ACTCCATGTCAGATTTTTGATATTTGTAACGGTTTTCGAGTTATTGGCCAAAAACTGCAATTTACCCCTATGTTCTATTTTTAGCAACGGCGGCCATGTTGTTTGACCTATCGCCTAATCGAACACAATTTTGAGAAGCCATACTCTGGTGATGATTCAGGCCAAGTTTGGTTACATTTGGCCCAGTGGTTTCAGAGGAGAAGATTTTTGAAATTGTTGACAGACAGACAGACAGACGGACGGACGACGGACGACGGACGACGGACGCATAGTGATGGCAAAAGCTCACATGGCCTTTTAGGCCAGGTGAGCTAAAAAGAAACTGTTGCATAAAATTAGCAAATACTAAAAGACGTAGTGCCGGAAATTTCAATTTTATTATAGTCCCATTTAATACTTAAGTCAATTTGAAAAGAAAACTCTATTGTAAATACAATTAAACCCTACCGGTCAATATCAGAAAATTGGGACCGGTCAATATCGTGATATTGACTGATAGAATAAATGCTTATATAATAGTAACTGATGTATACGGCAATATCGCAATACATAGACTCCCCGAGAGCCATGGTATGGACCAGAGGAATGATATGGCCCAAGCCGAAGATCATTTCTCTGGTTCATACCATGGACTCGAGGGCAGTCTTTTTACGATATTGCCGTATAAATCAGTAACTATTGTGTTTATTGCATTGAATAAACCGAATAAACTGATAAATGACATTGTTTGTTATTCAGTTTTTATTTTTCCGTTTGAGAGTGCATGTTTAAAAGCGTAACGTTTTTTTTATTTATTTGCTAAATAAAAAACTGCAATCAATGTAATTATTTTTCTCATATATATATATCTAAGTTAAGATATTCCACTTTTGTAATCATCAGTTAACTAGTATACAAGTGAACACTTTTACGTTGTTAAACTAAATTCTTCTTAAATTGACGTCACAATTTAACCGATGGGTCAATATCTGGTATTGACTGCAACTACCGGTCCATATCTGGTATTGACTGCAACTATCGGTCCATATCAGATTTTTGGACAGATGGCATCAATACCGCAAGATATCGAATGCCATGTGATTGGTTTTAGGCCAATAGAATTCCAGATTTTTTACTGATATGCAATAACATAGATTAATGAATACCACCTGATGATCTCTACACCAATCAGGAAATAGTATTCAAATCTTATATAAAATTAATATAAATATTGTATTTGAGCAATATAATTTCTTCAAAAGTGAGGATACCACTTGATCTGATAATGATGAGAACAGAAAATGGAACGGTGTATAAATATGTGCATAGTGTGTTCATGGTGTATGGTTAAACTTCTCTTAAAGTGTACTTGATATTTCGACAAGTAGATGTTAGTTGTTAAAAAAGGGTTTGGTCCTTTCGTTCATGTCATTAAAGTTATCGGTTAGTTTGTCGTTACTCTTCAAAATTGAATATAAACTAGTATCTACTTAATTCGCTTTCCTTTCTAAATTTCTCTATTTAAGTACTTGATGAATTTAAATAGCATTTATTCGATTTTAGTAACTTATATTGCATTTAAGAAGGGAAAGACGAAGGTTTAGTAACTTTAATTTAGTTTTTCAATTTTATTTTGTGGTTCCCGCTTGTCATAATTATCATCGATAACATTTTTACAAATCATAAATTCCACACGCAGTCGAAAGCCAAATCTAGATTTTCAGTGCTTCGGTTGAGGTTTTCTGTCATCTTATATCATAACTTGTCATAGTTTTGTCTAAACAATTTGACAACCTAGTCCATAAAAAGCTATTTAAAGTTGGTTAGGTATCTATTCTTTTGTACACGATGAAATACTGTTTCGTACACGTGAGATTGTTAAAAAAGGGTGGATATAACTATTAATTTTTGTAGATGATATCTCAGATAACCTATATACTTTGTTCAAATTGATATATTTATCGGTTATTATTTCAATTTCAGGTCTGATTAGAGGACAATATCAAAGTGGACGACGGCAACTTGAAATTTGTACTTATGAGGAATTGGACATCTTATATTCCTCAGATTCAGAAAAACACAATAGTTAACTTGTGGCCATCGCACAACATATTTATATGTTTAGGTTTTTTTTGTCTGATCCTATTGAAATGAGTAATCTTTGCAAAGGACCTTCAATACATCATTCCAATACAGTTTAGTTAAATTTGCTTGAATAGTTTCAGAGGATATAATGAAAAGTATGGTTTTCATATACCAGGCTACGATGTTCGATTAAGTTCTGCACTGGAGGTTATGTTTTTGTCGGATCGAAATGAAATTAGCAAATTCTGTAAAATACCTTCCGTGCATCATTCCTGTAAAGTTTGGTTGAATTTGCTGGAGAAGATTTAAATGTGATTTTCCCACAGGGTCCAATATTAAACCTAAGTTCCGCGCTGGCGGCCATGTTTTTTGTCGGATTGAAATAAAATTTGCAATCTTTGTAAAGGACCTTTATTACATCATTCTTGTAAAGTTTGATTGAATTTGCTTCAGTCCTTTCAAATGAGAACATGAAAATGTGATTTTCCAATAGGGTCAATGTTAAAGCAAAGTTCCGTGCTGGCGGCCATGTTTTTTATCAGATCTGAATGAAATGAGCGATCTTTGTTGAAGACCTCTAGTTCATCATTCATGTAAAGTTTGGTTGAATTTACTTCAGTGGTTTCAGAAGAGAAGATGAAAATGTGATTTTTCCCATAGGGTCCAATGTTAAACCTAAGTTCCGCGCTGGCGGCCATGTTTTTTTTTTCGGATCGGAGGGAAATGAGTAATCTTTATTAAGGACCCTTATTACATCATTCCTGTAAAGTTTAGTTGAATTTGCTTCAGCCGTTTCAGAGCAGAAGATGAAAAAATGTGATTTTTCCCCTGGGTCCAATGTTTAACCTAAGTTCCGCGCTGGCGGCCATGGTTTTGATCGGATCGGAACGAAATGAGCAATCTTTGTAAAGGACCTTCCAGATATCATTCCTGTAAAGTTTGGTTGAATTTGCTTTAAGTGGTTTCAGAGAAGAAGATGAAAATGTGATTTTCCCATAGGGTCCAATGTTAAGCCATGTTCCGTGCTGGCTGCCATGTTTTTTTGTTGGATCGGAAGTAAATGAGCAATCTTTGTTAAGGACCTTAATTAAATCCTTCTTCTAAAGTTTGGTTGAATTTGTTTAAGCCTTTTCAGAGCAGAAGATGAAAATGTGATTTTTCTCATAGGGTCCAATGTTAAACCATATTCCGTGCTGGTGGCCATGTTTTTTATCTGGGCGGATGGAAATACCTTTAGTACATCATTCCTGTAAAGTTTGGTTTGATTTGCTTCAGCCGTTTCAGAGCAGAAGACGAAGATGTGATTTTTCCCATAGGTCCAATGTTAAACCTAAGTTCCGCGCTGGCAACCCTGTTTTTTTATCGGATCGGAACGAAATTAGCAATCTTTGAAAAGGACCTTTAGTACATAATTCCTGTAAAGATTGGTTGAATTTGCTTCAGCTATTTAAGAGCAGAAGATAAAAATGTGATTTTCCCATAGGGTCCAATGTTAAACCATGTTCCGTGCTGGCGGCCATGTTTTTTTTCCAGATCGGATCTAAATGAGCAATCGTTGTTAAGGACCTTTAGCATTTGCTTCAGGCGTTTCAGAGCAGAAGATGATAATGTGATTTTTCCCATAGGGTCCAATGTTAAACAATGTTCCATGCGGGCGGCCATGTTTTTTCAGATCGGAACTAAATAAGCAATCGTTGTTAAGGACCTTTAGTACATCATTCCTGTAAAATTTGGTTGAATTTGCTTCAGTGGTTTCAGAGCAGAAGATGAAAATATGATTTTTATGCTCCCACACAACGAAGTTGCGGAGAATATATAGTTTTTGACAGTTCCGTCAGTCCGTCCGTCTGTCATCAAGTGGGTACATCATGTGTCCTGATAACTCCTCCTACAGTTTTTAAGATAGGAAGTTTTTATTTTGCAGGGGTTGATTGTGCATATATCAAAGATGTGCACTCTATTTGGATTTTGTTTTTGGATAATTTTTCAGAAAAATACACATTGTAGAACTTTGTCCTTTTTACGCATTATATTGCATATAGGGTACAGTTTTTTGTCTGGATAACTCCTCCTACAGTTTTTAAGATAGGAAGTTTTTTATTTTGAAGGTCGATTGTGCGCATATATAAGATGTGCATGCTACTTGGATTTTGATTTTGGATAATTTTTCATAGAAATAATACACATTGTTGAACTTTGTCATTTTTACGCATTATAATGCATATAGGGTACATCATTTGCCCGGATAACTCCTCCTACAGTTTTTAAGATAGGAAGGTTTTTTTGGAGGTTGATTGTGCACATATGATAAATGTGCATGCTACTTGGGTTTTGGTTTTGGATGATTTTTCAGAAATACACATTGTTGAACTTTGTCATTTTTGCGCATTATATTGCATATAGGGTACATCATTTGTCTGGATAACTCCTCCTACAGTTTTTAAGATAGGAAGTTTTTATTTTGAAGGTCGATTGTGCGCATATATAAAATGTGCATGCTACTTTTATTTTGATTTTGGATAATTTTTCATAAAAATAATACACATTGTTGAACTTTGTCATTTTTACGCATTATAATGCATATAGGGTACATCATTTGCCCGGATAACTCCTCCTACAGTTTTTAAGATAGGAAGGTTTTTTTGGAGGTTGATTGTGCACATATCATAAATGTGCATGCTACTTTGATTTTGGTTTTGGATAATTTTTCAGAAAACTACACATTGTTGAACTTTGTCATTTTTACGCATTATATAGCATATAGGGTACATCATTTGTCCGGATAACTCCTCTTACAGCTTTTAAGATAGGAAATTTTATTTTGCAAGTTAATTGTGCACATATCAAAGATATGCATGCTACTTGGATTTTGATTTTGGATAATTTTTCATAAAAATAATACACATTGTTGAACTTTGTCATTTTTACGCATTATATTGCATATAGGGTACATCATTTGCCCGGATAACTCCTCTTACAGTTTTTAAGATAGGAAGGTTTTTTGGAGGTTGATTGTGCACATATCATAAATGTGCATGCTACTTGGATTTTGGTTTTGGATAATTTTTCAGAAAACTACACATTGTTGAACTTTGTCATTTTTACGCATTATATAGCATATAGGGTACATCATTTGTCCGGATAACTCCTCTTACAGCTTTTAAGATAGGAAATTTTTATTTTGCAGGTTAATTGTGCACATATCAAAGATATGCATGCTACTTGGATTTTGATTTTGGATAATTTTTCATAAAAAAATACACATTGTTGAACTTTGTCATTTTTACGCATTATATTGCATAAAGGGTACATCATTTTCCGGATAACTCCTCCTACAGTTTTTTAGGTAGGAAGTTTTTATTTTGGAGATTGATTGTGCATGTATTGAAGATGTGCATGCTACTTGAATTTGATTTTTGCTGAGTTTTCATAAAAGATGTATTTGTTGAACTTAGTCATTTTTAGGCGAGATAATGCTTATAGGGTACACCATTTGCCTGGATAAATCCTCCTACAGTTTTGAAGATATTTTACAGAATGATTGTGTATTTGTAAGAGATGTACAAAGTACTTGATTTTTATTCACAGTAACTTCGGTATTTAGTTATTTTATATTCTTTTTAGATAATGCAGGATTATTCGATATGTGGGGGCGTGGGGTATGTGAGCTTGCTCACTAAGGTTCTTTAATTCCCATAGGTCTAATGTTAAACATAAGTTCCGCGCTGGCAGCCCTGTTTTTTTATCGGATCGGAACGAAATGAGCAGTCTTTGTAAAGGAACTTTAGTACATAATTCCTGTAAAGTTTGGTTGAATTTGCTTCAGTAGTTTCAAAGCAGAAGATGAAAATGTGATTTTCCCATAGCGTCCAATATTAAACCATGTTCCGTGCTCGCGGCCATGTTTTTTCAGATCGGAACTAAATGAGCAATCGTTGTTTAGGACCTTTAGTTCATCATTCATGTAAAGTTTGGTTGAATTTGCTTCAGTGGTTTCAGAGCAGAAGATGAAAATATTTTTCCCATAGGGTCCAATGTTAAACCTAAGTTCCGCGCTGGCGGCCATGTTTTTGTCGGATCGGAACGAAATGAGCAATCTTTGTAAAGGACCTTCAATGCATCATTCCTGTAAAGTTTGGTTGAATTTGCTTCTGATCAGTAGTTTCAGAGGAGATAATGAAAATATGAAAAGTTTAACGGACGGACGGACGACGGGCGCCAAGTGATGGCATTAGCTCACACTAACCCTTTTATTAATCTATTAGGATGTGAGCTTAATTTGCTTTTGTACATTGGAAAACCTCGTAAAACATTCAAAGCTAAGATTTAAGGTGTCATTTGCAAAATAACAAAAATTCTTTTGAGGCAAATCCGTAAAAAAAATAAATAAGGTTATTCAAACCTAACTACTTCTGACTATTGCTGCGATCAAGGAAGTGGCAAAACTTTCAGTTTACCGAAACGCAGATATACACCCCAAGCTCTCTACCTTTTATTGACTCGCCGTCATGCAAAACAACATTGTATACATTTTTTTCAGGTTTTCACGTCTAATATAACTACAATGTATACATTTCACATCGATGAATCTAACACATTGTGTAAGCTTGGGGTGTTAATCTTGACTTCATCACAATAAAAGTTTTGTCACTTCATTGACCGCAGCAATAAAACAAACAAAGGCAGTAGAATACCGAAGGAGCAAAGGAGTGAAATTTACAAAAATCGAAGTCCAAAGACACGGCAAAAACAAGAACACAGAAAACAATGACGATAGACAGATACAAAGCAGAGAAATTCAAAACAAAGGCACTCACAGTGTGAACTCCAGTGAAACTGAGAGTGACATCAGGTGCTCCGGAAGGGTAAGCATGTCCTGCGCTGTTAACAGCACCCGTCACACTGTGAGTGTGATTGTGTAATTGATAAATGGCCTTTATCTCAACTAGTCTAAGTTGTTTAATTTAATATTTGTTGTGCAAAATAAAGACGTATTTGCATATTTAGACATACGATCTCATTAAATGTAATCAGATACCATATATTCATTCTTCTTTTTCATAATACAGATTTAAATTTCTGAAGGCCTCACCTTAATTATTAAAAAATTAAAATCAACACGGACCATATGATCGTGGTTTTAATCAATTAAACCAATCGGACTAACGCCCCCTCCCCCTGTGGTTTAACTACTACAAATTTCGTCATTTTAGACGTTAATCCTCTGCGCGATTTGCGGAAAAGACACCAGATCAGCAAAACACCAGAAACAATCCATTGTCTGTCAACATCCTTATTAAAATTTTCACCATTGCTAAGAAACACAATACTGGATATACCATCAGATTGATTTAATTGATTTAAATGTCTTTGCATTCTTTGACACATGCATCAATTTTAACTCTTACAAAACTTTTAATGTTACAACACTTAATCTAAAGTAGTGAGCACCGAATAGTCAGTCCAATATGGGAATAAAAATAATTTTGGAGGAGTTTATCGATGTGTAAACGCGGCCAACTCACTAACAAACTAAATGAAGTCCGAAGGACTCTTTGTAAAGTTTGTGAGTGAAAGAATTTCTCTCAGAAACTAAGATTTTAGATTTTATCTGCACTAAAAGACATAAGTTGTCGAAATTTGCATAATCAGAAATTAAATTCACAGTAACTTCGGTATTTAGTTATTTGTTACCACTGCTGGTGGACTGTTAGTCTCCGAGGGTATTCCTCAGCCCAGTAGTCAGTACTTCGGCGCTGACCCGAAAGCCGATTCTATTTGGAACCTTACAATATCTAAATTTTTGTAAATTATGTTGAAAATTAAGGAGTATCTCCGTCATGCAAAGCTCTGTCCTTAGCTTATTTTGTCTTTACATTTAGAATAGGACCCAGTATTCCAGACTGCGGGGTTCAACCCCTCCAAAACTGGATGTCCGTGGTTGTGCGGGATGAATAAATACACCACCCATCTTTCGGATGGGATGTTAAATTACACATCCATACACTCCTCCAAAATTACTTTTATTTCTTATTATTCCACTCATATGAACTTAAAACAATGTTGTCGCCGACTTTGACGACACCATTATTTTCCTCGGAGCGCATTTATCGAGAAAATAATCTCTTAGAAGTTCACGACGTTGACCAATGAAATTGGGCGTTGCAATAACATTTTTTAAGAATAACCCACAGACAATGACAACATTGGATACACCATGAAACAAAGTAAGCGGACAACTATTTGATTTTCAGGCGATTTTGCCTCGAAAAAACTATTTATTTTCATGAAAATCTGGAACACATTAATTATTTTCACCAAATATCGCATCAAATTATTTATTTCCATTTGCAAGAAAAATTAATGTAGATTAAATTACTTATTTACATAATCGCCAAAGCACCACCCCCTCCCCCCTATTGAAAATCAAAAGGTCGTCTCCGAATTGCACAAATCCGCGAAAGAAAAAAATTGACTCCAGTATAAATGGAAAACATGCGTCCAATCTAAGACAACTGGTAAGATCAGGTGCATCGGTAGATTAAACATCCCGTCTTTCTTATTAAAAACTTGCAGTGTTGAATATTGTTGTAAGTACAGTACTGTGCAACGTAGCCCTTACAGATAAAACGATCAGTCACCCGTCACCCGTTCGTCAGGGAGCAGTCAGCGGTCAGTCAGCGACCAGTTAATTAACGTCAATACTTTTTATTCGTCCAACACGTCAATTGACGCGAAACTCGACGGATGACGAGAACACTATTCGTCCAACTCACGTCCAGATTTGTTCATTTATCACGTGATATCTCGGGTTTAAGATTTTGCGAAATATAGATTCGTTTCACTCAGTGCACACACGATCGGTACATCATCGCAACAGATCAATCTTTTTGCTATCAATAAATAAAATTATTGCTTATGATATATCTTTATTATTTTCATGTAGTCTTTAATACAATAAATTTCGAAAGGAACTGCTGCGTTGACGGGTGTTATACATCAAAATTTGCCATTTTCATCGAGTTTTTAACAAAATAATATTTTTTATCACATTTTTTTATTTTCATGACATTTTTTAACAGAAGAATGTGTAAAAGGAAAGTTTTGCACTGACCGGTGTATTTGTAATGACTAAAATAAAGAATAATAAGTAATTTTTTATCCCATTTTTTCATTTTCATGGAATTTTTAAGAAAATAATGTGTAAAAGGAAAGTTTTGCACTGACCGGTGTATATGTAATGACTAAAATGTATAGTAGATTCATAAGTAATTTTTTATATCATTTTTTTATTTTCATTGAATTTTTAACAAAATAATGTGTAAAAGTAATGTCTTGCACTGACCGGTGTATATGCAATGATTAAAATGAAGATTCATAAGAAATTTTTTTATAACATTTTTTTTTCATTTTCAGGCAATTTTTAACAAAATAATGTGTAAAAGGAAAGTTTCACACTGACCGGTGTATATGTAATGACTAAAATGAAGATTAAATAAGTAGTTTTTTATCACATTTTTTCATTTTCATGAATTTTTTAACAAAATAATATGTAAAGGGAAAGTTTCGCACTGACCGCTAAATTTGTAATTACTAGAAAAATTATTTGATTAAAATTAATTGATTTTTTTCATCATTTTCTGCATTTTGGTGGAGTTCTTAACAAAATAAAGGAAACTTAGCTATTTATTATTGCACAGTACTGTAACCTATCAAGGAATTTACTATATCAAACACTTGTCCTTCAGAAGCGAATGAAATAGGCGATTTTAACTCCACTGGTGTTGTTGGATTGTTTGTACAAAGAAAGGGGAAGTTGACTTGTGAAAAGGTGAAGTCATTGCGTTTTTGAAATACAGCATAGTTTGTATTCAAGCTCATTTGTCAGATGAAGGTCAAGGAGTACAGCGTCATTCGGAAAATTTAGTCCGATGTGGAAGGGACATTAAATCTTGTTTAATAATTGTTTGCTACATATTGCATGGTCTATTTCTTTATGAAGGTCAGATCTTCATATTGATACCGTGCTTTTTGATACTTAGAAAATGGAATAGGTTTGATCTTTATTTTAAATTATGCCAATCTCCCCCCCCCCCCCCAACCCATCAATCGTTTACAAATATTTTATGAAAGGATATGGAGTAAATGAACATGAGACCATATCACATATGTTAACTCCAACTGCAATAATTTTAATGAGCTGTATAGCCATTTCGGAAAATAATTCCTCATCAGCAGCACCACTGTCACTAGAACCCAAACATAGGAAATCCATAATTTCAAAACATGTGTAAAACGCATAAAACCAAACAAACAAGATTCAGTAACATCATGTAAACAGCCATACAATGTATGTAAACAGCGTGTACAATGGGTTTAAACATGCGTTTTGTTCAAGAATGGAAACATCTTTTCGTAAAACACAATCCCAACTAACACCGCGTTTCGTACAATGAGCTTTGGTTAATTGCGCCCCTCAACGACATAAGGTATCCAATGTTTTTACTCCACAGAAGGGCAGAGTATGAATATTTTAAAAGACTAAATTGGTCTGCTTTGAAACAGATTTAGAACAATCAAGTAACAATTATCAACTGCGCTCTGTGGGATGTTGATATGCATTGGCCGATCCAGGGGGAACCGGCGGTTAGACCCCTCTTTTTGGACAATCATGTATTTTTAATAGTATATTTATTTGCAAAGTTACGCCCATAGGGGCCAAGCAAATACAATTACAGAACATACAAGACGTACAAACATATGTTTATACAACAACAAATTACATGTAAGTACAGATATATTGAGCAACTTTGGCCAACGTGGACTTTACTTTCGCAGGTTTGAACTTTGCTTTAAAAAGACTGCTACCTAATATTTTACGAAGAAATACCCAAATTTTTTTTTCTTTCATTTTCTAGCTGGACCCCCACCCCTTTTTAAAATACATGGATCCGCGTCTGATGTGGGATGCTACAAACAAAATATTTGAAAGTAAACGAATGCAATAGATAAAATGTCTCACTATTTATGATGAAACATAAATGAATATTATATGAATAGAAACCATGGAATTATTTAGATAGGGGTGATACGGGTTGTTGGAGGTATTTTTCCTACGTCATAAATAACATGAAGCATATTTTGAAATGACAAAAAAATACTTCAAAAAATTTTACAAATCCTAGGTAACGGATAACCTTATCTCTATTGATACATGTATTATCTTAACAAGATAGAATTTATCACATACTAACAATACAAAAATGACAGTGTTCTTATCAACAATTTGTAAGTACATAATGTATCCTTACCAATATGACATAAACCCCTTTGTACTAGCGTAATGTAATATATTTTTCTTTTCATTTGGGCCATGCTGCTTTGTTAGTACAACCGGTCCATAAAATATATATTGTGACGTCACAATTTTTATTTCTGTCTGCATTACTATAGTGTTAATTTTTGGATTGTAATAAGGAACAAAAGGCTATCATGAGCCTATATCGCTCACCTTGGTCCTATGCTGCACTAAATCCTATGTTAATATATGTTCCCTCCTGAAAGTCATCGGGATAACATACCAAAATAAAGTTCACAAACCTTGTAGAGGGTCAACTAAGAATTATCATTAAAATTGTTTAATCAGTTTCAGGGCAGATCTTTAAACGCATTTCCAATATTGTTCTATTTTCAACTATGATTCATGCTTACAGCAATCATGGATGAGTTACCAATATTAAATCATCATGCCGGTACTTTGATGAGGTCAATCCAAGGACTATTATGACCACGTTTGGTTCCAATTGTCTCGGTGGTGTCAGAGGAGAATATCTTTGTACGCATTTCATTAGGGTCTTATGTTGAACTTCATTCCCTGTCCGCCATCTTAGATGAAGTACAAGATATAAAAAAATAGAAACTTTGAAGAGAACCGTTCTTGAAGAGGACCAAGTTTTGGCTCAGTAATTTAATTTTAGAAGATAGTTCAATGCATTCCTTATAGGGTGTTCTGTTAAACCATGTCCCCCGCTGCTGGCCTTCTTGGATGAGATACGATCACTTAAATAACAAACTTTGAAGGGGATCAACCAAGGACTATCGTGACCAAGTTTGGTTTCAATTGGCTTGGTAGTTTAAGTTCAGAAGATTTGTGAAAGCATAGCTCATAGGGTCCCCATATTAGGTATGTTCCGTGCTGGTGATTATCTTGGATGTGGCATGACCATGAAAATCAAAAACTTTGAAAGGGATTACTTAAGGACTATTGTGACCAAGTTTAGTACAAATTGGCTCAGTTGTTTCAGAGGAGTTCTTTGAACGTAGTTTCCACAGGGCCCGTATGGATCCCAGTTGGCGGCCATCTTTGATGAGGTACCAAACACAAACTTTGAACAGGACCAGACCATTGTGACCAAGTTTTGTTCCAATTTGCTCGATTGCTCTAAAGGAGATTTTTGAATAAATTTCGTGAAGGGTCGCTATATAAAACTATGTTCCTCGCTGGCAGCAATCTTGGATGAGGTACGAATATAAAAATTACAACCCCAAGGACTTTTGTTACCAAATGTGGTAAAAATGGCCCAGTAGTTTCAGACAAGATGCCCATATGTTCAACTATGTTCCCCGCTGGCGGCCATCTTGAATGAAATACTAACATAAAAATGACACTCTTTGAAGGGGATCGATCACCCTAGGGCTTATGTGATCAAGTTTGGTATCAATTAGATCTTTGACTGAATTCCCAATAGGGTCCAATGTTAACTATGTTCCGTGCTGGTGGCCATCTTGCAAGAGGTAAGAACTCAAAAATCACAAACTTTGAAGAGGGCTACCCTAAGACTTTTGTCAGCAAGTTTGGTTTCAATTTGCCCAGTCGTTTCAGGAATCTTTGGTTGCATTAACTGTAGGGTTTCTATGTTAAACAACACATGTATATTCCGGGCTGGCGGCCATCTTGGATAATAATTAATATCACAAATCTTGAAACTTTACGGGACAACCAAAATACTTTTGTCACTAATTTTGGCTCGAATTCGGCCTGTGGTTTCTGAGATTTTTTGAATGCATTCCAGTAGGGTAATATGTTTAACAATTTTCCGTGCTGGCGACCATCTTACATAAGGTACGAACATAATGTTTTTCAAACTTTGAAAGAAGCCGTCAAAGGACTGTTGTGACCAAGATTGGTTGAAACTGGCTTGTTAGTTTCTGAGATAAGACCATCTTCGATCCGGTACCAACAAAATCACAAACTTTGAAGGGTTCCATCTTAGTGACCTAGTTTAGTTCAATTTGGTTCAGTGGTTTCACAGGAGACCTTTGAATGAAAGGTTAACGACAGACGGACTGACGACGAACGGAAGACAGACAACGGATGCCAAGTGATGGCAAAAGCTCATCCTGAATATAGCCAGATGAGCTAAAAACCTACAGCACTAGCTAGGTGTAAATCAATACCAACGAATTTATAGGACTAATCTTGATCCCTGATTAAATGCTGGATCCTCTTTTCGGACAAATAAGCAATTACATTTTTTGATGCTTTGGAGAAAATAATTAAATATATAATGCTTATTTCATTACACAATGTCTTGTATATTTCTCCTTTGCAGTGTTTTCTTGGTAGGTGGACACATGTTTCTGATAAACATAGCATTTCTCTTTCCAGTTTGCTTGCTTATAGCGATTCCAGTTAAAAGTCAAGTTGTAAACACCTGCAATGATATCGATTCACAAATATGCCAAGTAATACATGCCAGCAGACCAGACTTGTGCAGCAATCCGTGTATTGCAAGTGTTTGCAAATGGTCATGTGGACAGTGTGGTAAGCATGTCATTCAGGTCGATTGAAATTAGAAATATTCTTCAGTTTATACATGTACCGCATGAGTGGTAACTTTTGCGAAAACTTAATCAAAACCGCAAGCAGGGGAACACAGTTTATCATACGAACCCAATCGGTAATGAATCTCTTAAATATTATTCTGATCTTGCGAAAATTGCATATTGCAAAACATATTTCATATGAAACATTGTATATAAAATAATGAGGTAATAAAATCAAACAAGCTTGAACGAAATCGATAAATTTGCGACCCGCGAAAATAACTAATTGAACGGCATTTAGTAGGCGCCATGTGTTTTCTGTGGACGAGTCACATACAAAATGGATGGTGCGTTGTTATTTACGTTTTATGTGTTGCCTTTATATATGATTGCTTTATTCTAAATTTCTTAAAAATTTGTACAAAAAAATGTATTGTGTAAACAGTGTATTTTTCTTGTTCCCCTTCAATTAAATGCAACATTTATATAACGAAGGTTTTGATTGGTCAAAACTGACCGTCAATTCCGCCATCTACACATCTGGGACAAAATAGGTTCCCTGTTCAGTCTGGTTACTAATATTCTTACAAATTCACGAGTTGAAAATAGAACATGAAATTGATTTGCTGCATTAGAATCGCAATAACAGTACATTATTTGAATACCCGAGGGCGTCAATCTTGATTTGACGGTCAAAATATCCGTTTACAGGCTCCGCTACGCGTCGCCTGTAAACTGCGGTTGACGCCCTCGGGTATTCAAATAATGTACTGTTTTTGCTTAATTCTATGACTATTTACAGTGGTGGAGTTGAAAAATAATATTTCTTTTAGTATTTATTAATTCATGTTTCCTTTCAACTATTGTTATTTTTGATAATTCAAAGTAAACAAAGTTAACAAAGTAAATTTTCTTCAATCAAGAAAAACGCATTAATTACTTATATAACGGAATAATTGAAAGTTTACAAAATATATACTCAATAAAATATACACAATAGTGCGGCTCAGATATTTTCAATATGTCTGTTCGTAAAACATTTAGGAAAAGCCGCAAGCTTAGCGAAATAATTGCAAATAAATAAAAAAATGTTTTCTGGTGCTAAAACCTACGAACATTAGACGGAGCCAATGGAACCAATCCAGTTTCCTGTACCCTTAAAATGAGATAATCATCCGACTTTACAATTTCGAAATGTATTAAAGTCAAAAACCACGAACAGGTTCAGAGACTAGTATTTTTTTAATTCATATTTAAGCATTGCAGTGTTATACCTGTCACCAAGTTGATGACGTCAGTAACTGCACAACTATACAGACATGCCCATATGCAGATGATGTAGGTATATGTATCTTCTTTTTTATGCTGATTGTGGAAAAATAGGCTTGAACAAAAACGAAATTCAAAGTAATCTGAGCAATATTTTCACTATTCATGGAAATGTAATGAAATTGATAATTTTTCAAACATATACAAATTTCCGCAAGAGAGAAAAATCTGTACATGGAAAAATAAATGTCCATGCACAAAAAATAAGTCGAATCATCAACTGTCTGTACCTTGCTGCCCAAATATGTATAATATACATGTGTATTTTACTATCGATGTAGAAAAACAGCCTTTTGGCTTTCTCGGCAATCTGAGAGCAATATTTTGTGTCAAATGTTTGAACTTTTGAACAAAGAAGTCCTATTAAAATATCAACATTGTCTTAAATCATGATCACTGGTAATTTGACTTAAATTACTAAATAAATGTAATAAACATGCAAAATAGCGTCAAACTATTAAAACGTACAGTATGTGGGCAAACTTTGACATGTAAGGATGAGTAGAGGAAGTGTGAACAATGTGAGGGGAAACCGGAGAGTAAACGATACACAGATATTGGTATTAAGGTATTACAAAAACGTGATCGACAAAATAAACAAGCAGCAATAACGTGATAACGAACGACATGATTTCAATAGTGGAAAAAGAGGATACGTAAAATCAAGAGTCACACTATAAGAAAAATTTCAACCTCATCGACAAAGCATTTTAACAGTTTTGAGTGTGTGAACATGAACCAAGTGGCTTGAATACCCGAAAAAGAGGACTTGTAGAGCAAAACTCTAAGAGGCGGAAAATATTATTTTTGCAATGGATCGATAAATTGAGAACAAAAGGCCTACATGGGTTTGGATGATATAAGTGTTCTTGTGTTTATATAAGCCGGACAAAACATCAATTTGGTTAGTCGTTTTGTTAAAATATTAACATCATATATACATTGTGTATATATATATATATATATTTTTTTTTTTTCATTTTAGGTTTGTTTTACTACCCAAACTTTCACAGACAGATTCACAGAAACATATCGACTTGGTTGTGCTACAAAAGATGTAATGAAATATCCAAGTAGATTGTTACTTTCTTTCATATTTCTTCTACACATGCTACTATATATTGGAGAAGGTGTTTACGGAAAAATCTAAATGAAAAAAATACAGCAAGGCCATGACGAATACATGTATCAATAGAAACTGCTTTGATTCCCGTAGAGCGCGACGATAGCCATTGGCTGATTCAAAGGAGGAGTTTTAAGGGGGGTTAACCCAATTTTTTTGTGAAAATCTTAAATTTTTTGCTTTCAATTTTGCATTACTTAAAAATGGCAAAAAATTAACTTGAACCCCTCTTTCGAAAGATGGATCTGCCGATGTGTAGTGACGATTTTGTAACTTGCAAAAACACGACGTGACCTTTGTGTCTTCGATGCTTTGTATGTGTGTGTGTTTTGTTTTGTTTTTGTTTTTTTATAAAAACTACAAAACATGCAATGTAGAAACTTTATCATATTAATTTTAGAAGTGATCTCACTTCCACAATCGACGACAATAACGTTTAGGTACATCAGAATGTAATGTCAGTTGCTCTATCTTTCTTCCTCTGACATGGAACCTATGCTATTTATTTAGCGTTATATTATCCATGTTGTTCATCTTTGTGTATGTGTGTCTTCATTTTTCTTTTCTGTGCCATGCTGTGTTGTGTCTCTGTTTCTTTTTTGTTTCCGATGTTGCCATTGTCCTTGGATTGTTCGCTCGGTTGTCACTTACTTAAGTATCTGCAGTAAACATCATTGAACACGATATTACATTCAATCATATTTGATTTAATATATCTGTATGCTGCATTGCCTTAACTTGTAATCAAAATAACCTTTAATTATACAAATTACGCACTTTGCTATTGATATGATGTACTTTTAATGCTAAATTTGACATCCAAAAATATTAATTGGCGACTTTTATGAGCAA
Organism: Modiolus philippinarum; assembly: GCA_002080025.1. NCBI lineage: Eukaryota > Metazoa > Mollusca > Bivalvia > Mytilida > Modiolidae > Modiolus > Modiolus philippinarum. Next base: position 28,903 of record MJUU01050548.1, on the reverse strand, counting down.
CTATCAAACAAACAATCTACAAGTCTCAGGGCTCTTTCAGCCTTTAAAGTTGTCCTTCGATAAAATATTAAGTGAGTGTACACATCATCTTTATGAACAAAAGTTACTATCTTAGCGCAAAAATTTCTATGAAAAATGCAAAATCGTCAGTCTCGACAAAACATACGTCTGTAATTGATTCTGATGAGTCCCGATACTCACATAATATTAGAGGAAAATTATCATCAAGAGCTATGAATATTCTTTCTACAAATGTCATTTGGAGTATTGATAAGCAATGAGAGGATATGGAGTTAATGCACCCCAGACATAGTCTCTACAAATACATGGTAGAATCACCAAATGGAACAACACTTTCCTGTTCTTCTTCATCTTGAAGTCAAGATAAGGCCTTCACACCTCATTATCAGTTTAAGACGACCCCTAGCCCCGGTTTTAGAGGATATCATTGACCATTATTGTCGAAGAACAAATAAAAGCATATAAACAAATATGTCCCTCATCGCCATGAACTATTTGATAAATAAGGGCACATGTTAGACCGATAGTAAAAAAACTTTGCATTGTAAAATAGAGAAATGTGGGCTTTATAAACAGATGGTCAGAATAACATTTGTAAATTACAAAAAATAATAAAATACCAAAATTTGAAAGTATGATAGTATATCCGTATGAGAAATTATGTTATGAACAAGTACCTCATAATTGAAAAATATAAAGAACATACATATCTCGCATGGAAAATCCTTTTACTGACGCGACATATATGTGAAACGGTTCTGCAGCTACCTTATGCATCATTCCTGTATCCCGAATAATCAGGAAAAACAGTTTCAGAAACACTCTCAACGCAATATAACAGTAAAAGGGCATTGTTAATTAAATATAAAGTAAATCAAAAACTTGCTTTGGCACAACAAAATCTGGTTTTCTTTCAGACATGTACACAGTACACAGGTATTTCCAGAAACTATCGAATTCCAGTAGATGCTGGATGCTGTGATACTGACAGATGCAACAACAAGCCACCAGTTTTACTTAAAATGACAAACATTTATGAACAAGGTAAAATATAGAATTATGTTCCCTTTAGGTAATTTTCTGGTATCTTCCCTTGATGTAACATGTGTAATGTTCTGGTGTATCGAAGGTTATGGGACCAGTCAAGAAAGTCATGATGGTTACACTAACATGACTAATGGATCTCAACTTCCTAATTCTTACGTCAGATGTAAATTCTTCTGTTTGTGTAAAGCAAAAAGTCATTGTATATAATTGTTAATGTACACTATAATTCCTGTGAAATTTAAGCCTAATACACCGATATCCATTTGAAAGGTGCAATTTTGAAAACTAAAGTTGTCAAGTTCACTCTAAACTTCAAAAAGTAGTTATGTAATACCCGTTGTGAGAAACGATATGTTCAAAGTTAAAATGATTGCCAGGAAAAAGTCAAGTCGATAGTTTAGTTTAGTCTAATTCTGCTTTGGACACTCTTCAAGTTAATAATATTGAGGTCTTTTTTAAAAGAACATCGATCATACATCATTTTAAGCAAAAAATATCCATAGGTCAGTGTGCCCGTTTTTGAGATTTAAGTGCTTGAAATTTTAGCGGGAATTCGAACTCCTCTAGATTTTTCATTTACTTTGCATTTAGGTAATCGAACTTTGAAATGAAAAGATACATATATTTTAAGAATTTCATCAAATGTTGTCAAAAGTTTATTCAAGATTTATACAAACATATTTTGAAAAGAAAAGTAGAGGTTAGTGTACAAAATTTTCTAATGCATCATGATGGATAAAATAAGAGAATTCCGAAAGTCAGAGACAATTTCAAAAAACTAAATAATGACCATCCTTATTAAAGTGAAAAAACAATGAAAACATTGAAAAGTATCAGCGTGGCAGACTAGAACATTTACTCCATTATACAAGCGAGTGGTTTGTAGGATGTTAAAGTCACTCAAGAAATGCTGAGTACAAATAAATTTTCAGACATAAAACATACCCCTTCCTGCAGCATGGAGCATGAAAACCATTATTCGAGTTGCTTCTGATTATGATCATTTATATTATTAGTTGAAAATGTCAAGTTATTGCCATATATCCGTTTGAGCATTATGGCCAGCTTACCTAAGATATTGCATGTTTTTCTACATTCATTTTTAATTTCAAGACTAATAAAGGCTTCTCGAAGACCATTATCAGATTTTTATTATATTATCCGCTTACATATACGCTAAAACGCTTGGCGATTTCAAAACTTTAAAAGCAGGAATTGATTCTGGACACTTTCAGCAATACATGTGTATGCATTTTTTTCATGTAATATAAAATGTAGACTAAAAGATCAGATTTAATTTTCCACTGAAATATTAATAACGACGACTGAAATTGTTTTTCTTTATTTCGAATGCATGTCTTAAGTGTTGTCTTTCGTTATCTCTGGTTTCCTTGAAATACTTCAAGCAAACTGACAGAATTAAAACCAACATGTGTCAGTTTTTTTCTGAAGTTTCATTTATTCTGACAAAAATTATAGGCGGTTATTTTATATTTCTGTTTCAAGTTACTGTTTCAAATGATACATCTTGCACCGACATAAACACTGGGCTTTGTAAGAAGATGATCATTGACCACCCTGACGTTTGCATGAAGGATTGTATCGGAAAGTTGGTATGTCCAAACTCATGTTCGACGTGTGGTAAGTTTATAGAAGTATAAAATAATTCATGTTTTTTTCCCAAATTCAAAGTCTCTTGTGTCTGCTAGGGGAAGCTTACACATAGATTAAAATTATCCGTGCATCAATTCCAGCAAAATGTTTCAGATTCACAACACATATGGTCATTGTTTTCTGTGTCTAACGTCGTTGTTTTCAGTGTCCTCTTTTTGGCAATGCCAATTCCACTCTTTTGTTCCTTCAGTATTCTACTGCCGTTGTTTGAAAGAACAAAGTGAATTACTTTTTCAAAACGGCACAATAGTGTTCAGCATGCAATTTTATACACATAAGAAGTTATTTCCGAGATATTACTATATCTTAACGCAAAGCAAAAAAACTTTTTCTACTGCCGAGGGGATTGTTCAAATTGCAAGTTATAGGAGATTTTCTACATAATTGTCATACTATGTATTAATTAGTGATGAATTAATATACCAGTATTTCTCCAACAAGAAGACTTAGTATTCCAACTCTTTCAAATGTCTTGTCTTTTCTTTTGATCAATCAAGCAGGCAAATCCTATAAAATACTGTGGTATACCTACAAGTTATTACTTGCTGTATCGAGGTTAGCTCCGTCAGCCGTTCCTACATGTATTTAGTATACTGTAATGGATGTGACTGATTATCTACCTTGACAAAATTGGACTTTTCTTTACTTTTCTGAAGTAATTTTACTTAAAACATATATAGATATGTTTTACAATCATTCTTGAATAGCGGGCGGAGTATTCTTACTCCACATTCAAAAAAAGCAATCTGAATTAGATTGCTGCTCGCCTGAAAGCTAGCCTTTCAACCTCGAGCATTTTTGGCTCATATACATATTAAAACCAGTCTGAATTAGACTGCAGCTCGCCTGAAAGCTAGCCTTTCAACCTCGAGCACGTTTGGCTTATACACTTTTAAAACCAGTCTGAATTAGACTGTCGCTCGCCTGAAAGCTAGCCTTTCAACCTCGAGCTCTTTTGGTTTTCACACGTTTTGGCAATATGATTTGGATACTTTCTAAATTCTTAAAACACAACGCGAAATATTATTTTGGCCAAGTTTAAAATGATTTCTTTTGATTTCAAAATTACTTTTCTATTTGGAATTTCTCTCTATTTTTGTCGATGTTGAATTGTTGTATATTTGTAAATAAAGTATTCGAAATGTTTGAATTGTTATGGCCAGCCATGTACTGATATCAGGTATCCTGCATACGAATCAGGGGCGAAGTATCTGCCACTACACTGCCCAGGAGGTCAAATCTGGTCGATCACTGACCCCCTCCTGTTACAAAACAATAGTATTCTATAGGACATTGATTGTTTGATTTTAAGACATAAGATCATTGAAGGAGAGTTTGTTGATATACACACATGTTGGTGTTGCTTAATTGTAATAAATATACGTTATTGATCAAGGAAATATGTCGAAAAAAATCTTTTGTTCATGAAATCTGTAGCAAAAATTACGAATATCCGAGAAACGGGTCTTCTTGTGTGAAATTCGTCGGATATGTCACATCTCTCGCACCAACAGGTAAAAAGTCGTTTAGAGTGAGTTATCTGTTGAAAGCAATTTTTATTGCAATATAAAGAATCAGAAGTATAAAACCCCACGCCGTATGAATGGTATACTTTTTCACGCTTTTTCAAGAATGGTTTTATAAGAATGGTTTTCCTAAGTCAGGAAATTTATTATGCCTTTGTGTGTCCTTGTCTGTTTTCTAGTTAGTTCACTTTATGTCTATGGTAGTCTAGGATGATGTTTATTCCGCTGAACTTGATGACTCTTTATTTAGGGGCAAACTCCGACCGGCCGTTGGGTGTGGGGTTTCCTCACCGTTCATTGAAGATCTTATGGTGGCTTTGAGTTGTTATTACTCCCCTTTGGGTCGTTGTCTCTTTGACACATTCCCCGTTTCCCTTCTTTTTCCTATTACAGTATTTAAGAGGGACAAACTATTTTCAACTTTTTGAATTTACTGTAAATTGTGACTTATAAATTATATTTTGCGGTGTCATTTAAAAAGATGAAAAATAGCTTCAATGGTAATATGGCTACTGAAGGATCATAGAGATACAAAGTCTTCACTCTGAATATATATTCTGTGCATTCAAATTATTATTTTCAGTGCAGTGTTTGAAATGCGATTCTATAACTTCACCGAGTGAATGTGTGACTACAACGCCATGTGTACAAGGCAATGTAAGTATATATACATTTACTTTTGTATATGATAGGAAAACAATAAGTATAAGTATTTAATTTGATAGCACCAAACGATAAAATACTGTTTAGTAACAGATAATGGCACAAAAGGAACAACATGAATAATCATGGTTTAATTATATCCATAGTTTTCGTCTTTTGGGTCATGTCCAGATAAATGTGATTGATATTATTAAGTGTCTTTTGATATACATAAATCAATAGAATGTGCACATTGCATATAATGTTGCATTGGCTGAATGAGGCGTTTAAATATTATTTTTACTATCTGTGCTTCTCAGATCGTTTATGAAGCTTCTACTTAATAGGAATGTAATACGCAAATCGACAAATGAATACCCAATGGGCCAAGGCTTCATTATCATTACTCGGATACTCGCTTAAATCACTTCATATCGTTGCACCAAAAGTATCTTAATTAATTGCAAAATGTTTCAATTGGATCTTGAATAAAGATCCAACATGTGGCTTTCGAGGTAGGAGGTCTTTCGTGCTTGGAGACGAAAACAGTCCCCAGAAGTAGAAAAAAGGCGGATACTGGTATATTATTGTAGGGTTTTCGCACTTACTTCTCCATATGGGCACATTTGATGTGTTAAGAGAATCGTATCAGCAACCCGAAAGATCAATATTCTTAAACCCTATAATATCACACGTTATGAAAAATGTCAAAATAAAACAACCTTCAAAACTATAACACAAATACTCAAAAAAAGGTTAGAGTGAGTTTTATAATTTGTGCTACTTAATGTGTGGAAAGAAGAAAATTAGAAATTCACACGACTCTGGTCTTAAATTTACTCTCCTGTCTGGCGTCAATGCATTCGCTTGTCCTGTCTTTATTGTTATAATCTGTCTTGTTTGTGATTTAAATAACTTCAAAAGTGGACAATTTTGACAGTTTTCTGTCAGTTAAGTTACCAGTTAAGTAGCCTCTATAGAAGCCCACTATACCATAATGGACGCGACTTTTTTTCTTACCGACCTAAAACGTCAATACCAGTGTAGTTTTGCCAACACTTTGCGTCCATCATCCGTTGTCACTCCGTCAACAATTTAAAATGACTTCTGAAACTGTTGGGCTAATACTGACCAAACTTTGACTAATCTACTACAAAGATTTGCACTTTGTTTTGTAAGTCCGTATACCGAACAATATGTCCACTGTTTCTTAAAATAGATATTGCTGTTTTTGCTAATTCATTAAAAGGTGTTACAGATAAAAATCTGAAAAATATAGAGATACGTTTGAATTGCAAAAGCATCAAGCTTATTTAGTAATACAATTCATACATAGGAATTATGTCTTCCAACATGGCCGCTACCTAAAAAAAAACAGCTTTAAACATTGGATCCTATGATAAATGTTTTAAAGATTTTTTTTCCTTTGAAACCACTTGAAGAATTTTTATTAATTTTTTTGCAAAATAGTACTGTGTTGGTCCCCTTCAAATTTGTGATTTTAGTGTTCCTACCTCATACGATATGACCGCCAGTGGGGAGCATAATTTAACATAGGAACCCAATACATAATCATTTAAAGATCTACTCTGAAAGGACTTAAGCAATTTAGATAACATTTTAGAATTGAAGTTCTTTTGTGATTTCCTTCTTTCGATTTCAACCTCCCTTTTCCGTTGTAGTTAGAATTTCTGGTCTTATGACTCCTTCCATACCCCGCAGTGATTATTTATGAACAATTTGTTCTCGTCTTGATATAACTAAAATATTGCTGAGTAGACGTTAAACAATATTCAATCAGTCAATAAGCCTACCTTATTCGAGATGACAGCAAGCGGGGAACTTGATTTAACATAGGACCCTTCTGGGAAATATATTCGATCTTATCTTCTGAAACCGCTTAATAGAGGTTTCCGGATAAGCAACTCACTTTAACTTAAGTACGAACTTGAACGTAATGTTTTTTAAAAGTATTTGGATTATATCCCTTTCACCACTAACCAAAGCATATTAAACAAGTTTGGGTTCCATACCATGAGAATAAAATTATTTCAAAAGATTCGTTTTAACCATATTTCTTCATATTTTTCCATTTCGATATTTAGTCAATTCATTTTACTTGAGTGCATATTTGCTTTGCAATGATTTTAAAAACGTTTTCATCTCATCGGAACAATTTAAAAGTCAGTATGTTTCAAATTTGTTTTTAATTATGTTTTACCATATTTATTCTGTGGGATGACAGTATCGCTTTTTTTAATTTGCAACTTATGGTGTGCAAATCTGTCAGCCATTATATTATAAGAGACCACAAAAATGTAATGCTAGTTCCTGTTGTCTATAAAAAGACCGGATCATCATCTTTTCATTCTATATGCAAACAGCACCGCAGAACGGAAAGTGATGGCAATAAGGGGACGACCAGTTGATTTTCGGGGGGGGGNGGGGGGGGTAGGTGATTTATAGATAAAAAAATTTAATCTTAGTGCCAGTGAAAATGAATATTTTAATCCTACTTGTAATGGAAATAAATAATTAAAAGTTGGTTTGAAGAATAAATTTTTGTTGCAATTGTAAATAAATAATTTGATGTGTCACTGTTGAAATTGAATAATTTGCTCGAAATTTTCATGAAAATAAATATTTTTTCTAGGCCCAAGCCTCCCCCCTGAACATCAAACGGTCTTCCCCTAAATAACTGTGTTTTGGTTTTCTGAAGATTAAAAAATGTGTTTTGGTTTAGCTGTTTTGAAATTGGTGATCAATTGACTTAAATAAGGGAACACTAGAGAAGCACTAAATCTTGTTCATGTTGTTATGCCCATCTAAACTATTACTCTTGGACGTCCCATTATCTTGTGCCTTTTATTAAAAAATACTAATACAAGACGATTATTAATTAGCCTTATAAATGTGCGTTTGTCACTAAAGAAGTATGCCAAAAGTCAGACTTTTAGTCCACTGATTTTTTTTATTTCTCATAGCGACCAATGGATTTCAGCTTAATGCTTACCCGATTTACGTCTATTTTTCACTATCAGGTTGATTGCAGGAAATGGACCGTTTAACCGGTACCATGATGTCACAGAACAAAACATGAAAGTGTGCTGGTGAGACCAAACGGCACAAAAAATGATAGATGTAGTTTTTGACGGTCATATACATGACTCAATTTTCGGCGAATTTAAATTATCCTTTTGACCCTTTCCTCTTGAACTATTAATTGATTGTTTTTATTGTTGCTGTTGTTGTTAGACTTCAACTTTTAAGTATTATTTTATCTATACCTCAGAGAGAACTGTTACAGATACTGGGCAATTATCTGGTATGTGAAATATATTTACACAAAAGCTATAAAGCTATGCACAATTTACATGGTCTTAATGTTTCCACCGTGTTTACTTCGAACGTACATGTGCAGGAAATTACAGCAGCAAGACGAAAGTTATGATAATTATTGAAAATTCAGAAAAAAATGCACATACATGTAATGCCGTTCTCTATATAAGATATGCCTGGTTCTGATAATTAAGGTAATGTAACAAAGGGGATGACGTATCAATTTTTAACTGTTGAGCTGAGTATTTGTGTAATCTATTTTGTAGCGTCCTAGCTTTTTTTTTCATTAATTTAAAATCTAGTAAAGCCATTGTCATCTGAGAATATCAGAGTTCACTTCTAATATATAGTTAGTTTGTATTTAGGAGGTATGTCAGCATTTCTTTATTCAAAAGGTCAGGAAAAAAATCTCATCCCAGCTTACTGATGCTTGAGATTCGAATTCGACTCATTTCTGTCTTCAGTTATCTATAGTTCCTATCTCTCCAGAGTCCCGTATTCATGAATTCCAAACAAAATATTTTAACAAGCCATAGAAATAGCCATTTACATGTATAAATGTACGTGTGTTTTTTAAAGGTCAAGTAGGTGTAATAAAGGCAAATTCTGATTCTTTTTAAATATATACCGTTCTTATATAAATGTGTTCATAGCTATCTATTCCGTACAGGCATGTAGAATTGTTCTGTAGTAGTGTAACATTTAACAGAAAGGCAAGACATTTCATTCGATGATAGAATTCCACGTTACAGAAAAAATCTGCACGGCTTCCGTAAAAATATAGGAAAAATATTAAGAGCCAAGGCGTGCGTTTTACTAGCGAAAGAGTTAAAATCTATACCGAATGTTGATTGAAATCATACCGAATAGAGAATTTAGTAAACAGCGTCTAAGAAACAGCATATATATCATGTACGCTATCAAATAGATTTGTCTCACTAAAGACCGAATTTTCAACTCCGATAAATTTGAAGAATTTTTCCAAATTGCGCACAATTTGAATTACCCGGAATCGAACTTATTTAAAATCGAAATAGTTGTTAAAGCAACTACGTTTTTGCAGTTTTCATCAAAGGAAAAACAGTACGATGTATTAGAAAAACTAATAATATAAAAGACCGTAACGAAATATTCAACACGTTGAAGGTTAATTTCATTAATCGAGGCTACTTAGAATGTGAAATTAATCGTAGTATGTCTGATATATTAGTTCAAGACAGGTCAAATTTTCTTACGCAACCGCCAATGTACAATTCATTAAGAAAGATCTTTTGAAACATTGACATCTATCGCAATAAGATGATACAGATTTTGACAAGAAAAATCTATCATTCCGTATATAAAAGGACAACGATATTTATCCGAATTTTTTACTTCAGCAAAAGTCAAATAATAAAGACATATTTTTTAAAAGTTACCTAGGGTACCCCTGATGAGAGCAGACCTAGATTAACTTTTTTATCCCTAGAAATTGTTACAAAGCTGCCGAAACACTATAAATTAGTGTAGGGTCCATTGAACAATAGGGATACGTGGATGCTTGGTGCTATTTTATACAAAAAACAAAAGATACTAAGGCATGGACCCTTTGAGCCGAGTTTTTTTTTTTTTTTTTTTTTTGGTACGCTTTGCGGGCCAGATTATAGTTTCCAATATACACTGTCCTACAAAATTTTGTTGAGCCAGGCTTTTTTTCTACTGCCAGATCGATTTTTTTAACCCATGTGCTGGTCAGAGAAAAATTCTAATCATTTTCCAGTTTAATATTGATTCCTTTGGCCTACATATTTTCGAACTAAAATCGTGAAAAAAAATTCTCATTGTCTCAAATTAAAAAAGCGAGATAACTCGAGTCTTACGTTTGTTAAGTTGTTTATGTTTAAGTTCGTTAAGTAAAGTAGCTTATCCGGACGTCTCTAATATACAATTTTGATTATATTTGAATATAAAAGTTTTTAAGATGTCCCCTTAGAAATTCGTGATTTTAATGTTTCTTCCTCATCAAAAGTGGCCGCCAGCGGGGAACGAAGCTTAACATAGGACCCAATGGGAAATGAATTTTAACATCTTCTCTGGTTGTCTAGATAATAAATAATTTTGATTATATTTGAATATTTGACATTTTATGTTCCTACCTCATCCCCGAATGTCATCATTTAATATGATAGTTTAATATAAGACCCAATCGGAAATTCATTCAAAGATCTTTTCCCCTGGAACAACTTAACTTTTTTTATTTTGATGATAAAAGTCCTTTGGTGTTCTTTTTTTTTGTCCCTACCTGATAATATATGGCTGACAATGAATCAAACATAGTTTAGCAAAGGACCCTATCGGTCAAGTTTTAAATTTTCTTCTCCTCTTAACACTTTGAACAACGCTAACCAGATTTGATTACAATTTTCCTTGGGTGGTCCATTTGTGATATGGATGTTTTTATCTAATCTAAGACTGCTACCGGTATTTTAATATCAACTCATAATTTGTTACATTTGGTGAACTGATGGAGTATGAATAATTATGAATGATGGACGGTCTTCAGGTGACAATGAATAAAACCAGTCATCAGGTGAGTGATACAGGATCATGAGATATGAGCCTCTTGATTGAAAATGCTAGCAATGAATTCTGCTAAAACTGGTGCTATGAGCCGCCGTGAACTTACTTTGAGGTATGAGCACAGCCTATTGTTGAAGCCTCCCTGGAAAAATAACAATAAGGGCGTTGTTGCACTGCTTGGTTTTACCATGCTTTTCTCATATGCATTTAATACATATCCTATTATCGTTTATATCAAAGCTCCACTGCCATGTTTTAGGCATTTTCTAAATTTCTTAAGGTTTTGAAACGAAGCACACAGTCATGTTATTGATAAAAACTATATTTTCTAGGAATGTTACATCACAGAAAAACTAGAAATGACCACTTCAAATCATCCAGCTCTACAGTTGGGATGTATAAGGGAACAGGTATGTTGATTTGAAAATTTCTAGTAAGTCTTTATTGTAGAAAAAAGACAAGAAAACGGGGGATATGTCAAAGAGACAACGACCCAAAGGGGAGTAATAGCAACACAAAGCCATCATAAGATTTTCAACAAACGGTGAGGAAACCCCACATCCAATGGCAGATATGAGTCGGCCACCTTAATAAAGAGTAATCAAGTTCAGAGAGAGAAATAAACATCATCCTAGACACGTAAAGACATAAAGTAAACTTAGTACAAAACAGAAAAGACACACAAAGGCTTAATAAATTTCCCGACTTAGAACAAGCGCAAACCTGCTTCGGTGGGATTAAACTAGTTTTATTGGGCCCAAACCTCCCCCCCCCCTAGCCAATGTGATAAAAAACAATTGTAACAAGAGTAAAATTCAGTTAGCAACAGGACAGAGTCAATTGTGAAAAATGAAACTGAAAGAACTAAATAAACGGACATAAACGTGAGATCACAAAATACTACTAGCAGTTAACTGGCATGCCATCTCCAGACCCATTACCAACTGAAAAAAAGTATGTACCCTCAGTATACAGCTTCCTCAAAGATCCATTCCCGTGAGGAGTTTAGTATAATGATTCATACAAATACTAGAATACATAACCCGTGGCCATGCCATTCAGATGTTAGAAATTAAGAATGTATTTAGTTAAGATTCAAAGACCTTATCAAAAAATCAATGTTAATATCAAAGAAGTCCAAATTTGTTGAAATATGTTTTTTTTTGTTTTGTTTGTTTGTTTTGTTTTTTTTTTTATATATTTAAATATTTATTTTTATTTTTGGAGGGGGGTAGACAAATCAATTTTGTGAACATACTTAACCAACTATAACATGTAGCAATTTCAATCAAAAAAACCTCATTTGCATGAGATATCTTTTAAAACTCCTGATTTCTTGTTAATAGTGATATCAGCTTTCAATAGATCAAACTAGAATTTGGCAATTAAATCGATTTAATTTAATTTGTCTCATCAACAACAAAATAACAAAATAAAATTTGAAAAAAATGTCTCAAAGGCAGAAAACTCATGCTACTGATCAGCAACAATAGAATATTATGATTATTAAACATATTGATGATGTTGTTATACCAAATCTATGTTATAAGGCTTGATATCATAGTCGACGAAAATTATGTCCTTAGCTAGCTGTCAGTAACTGCGAGCATTTGTCCGGACAGTTCCTGTGTGTATTGTCTTCATGTTTTATGTACTTCATTATAAGGGTACTCGTCTTGATAAGTTGGACTTTTTTCTAGTTTGAGTTTTACTTTGAGTCTTTTTATGTATTTATTTTTTAGCCATTTACCACACACAGGGGAGGGTTTGGATCCGAGAAAACCAGTTTAACCCCATCGCAATTTTTGCGCCTGTTCCAAGTCAGAAATATGTTGGTCATTGGCTTGTCCTTGTCTTCTTATAAAATTTTAGTTTTTGATATTTGGGTTATTGGATGTGGTTTGTTTCCATTGATTTTTTCACTTTTTGACCTTTTGGGGGCCACTTAGGGCTTGCTATATGGTGTGAGGTTCCTCACTGTGTTGAAGACTGTACGGTGAGCCCTGGATGCTTTATTTTAGGTAGTTTTGACCTGGATATGGGATGTTGTCTCCTTGACATTTACCCCAATGATTGGATATCTAAATTAGGCAATGTGACTTAAATCTCTTTCATGTACAAAGTGCTGATTTTTATATTAATATCGAATTATAGTAAGATCTTGTAGGAAAGGTCTCTTTGGATCCCTCTTGAAGTCGATTTTTCGTCCTTTTTTTATTGTTTTCGAGCTAATATAGCCCTCAGGTGCCAAGGTTTATACTGACCAAGTAGAAAAACAGTCATCTTTAAATTAACTCTAATTAAAGATTTAAAGATTATTTCTTTACTTAATACTGGGATGACCATTTCTTTTAACTGTTTACAACCTTTCAATTGCAATTACTGTTGAGTTGTTGCTACCAGAAACTACCGCAATGGAAGGCGAGATTTGGCTACCCATAAAGTTGTTTAAACCCCCTATGTCTTTTGAAATGCCTGTACCAAGTCAGAACCATTGCGGTCGACAATGTTGCCGGTGTCTACCTAATAAGTCTTTTTGTCTCATGAACTTCGGATCTTGACCACTCTGTTCGGTAATTTTGTTATTACCCCCAATTAAGGTAAAATCTACTCGAGTCTGCTTTTTTTTAATTTCAGCTTTGTCATCAGTTCCATAATCATCACACAGCCCCTGTTCCTTTTGGCAGACGACACGAGCATTTCATGTTACAAGGGGCTTGTTGTAAAGGACATTTATGTAATTCTGTGTATCCTTTATCTTATTCAACAACATTTAAGTCACAATCAACAACTCAGTCACCATTAACATCAACAGTGGTGCATACAACGGAATCAACATCAACAGATATTCAAACAACGGTCTCACAATCAACATCAACAGAGTTGCAAACAAACAGTTCAAACAATTCAACATCTGCTTCTCAAAGAGTTACAGTGCTTCCTGTAACTGTATCTCAGGGATCAACGGAAATTGCGGGAAATACTAACATGGTATTACACTTGGCTTCAACAACCTCAGTATCAAGCACTAAACCTTCAAATGCAATTGGTAATGTTATATCGTTTTATAATTTATCAGTTACTTTTTGTTTACAATATGACGTTGTATCATGTCATCAAAATGCATCAACGATGTCCGTTTTGTCAAAAATAAGTCAAACATGCAACTAAAATACTATTTTGGTGAAAACCGTGGTCGAAAATGAAATGTATTAAGGGCGATCTCTCAATAAATAGGTAAGTAAAAAATTAGAAAGTCAGTTGTTTTATCAAAACATATTGCAAACATGTAAATAAACTTAGTACAATAGGCTTGAGGAATGTTTGTTTGTATGTATATACATTCAAAACGGGTATTTGAGAAGTCTGCTTAAAGTTTATATAGCACCTACACACGACGTTTTGTTTAATGATAAATACGTTTGGTTGTGTCAACAAAATAACCGAAATCATTGAATCAGAGAATAATTGAACAATCGAGTGACCCTTTTAGTAGACATCGAAACCTTATACTTAAGACATTTTGGTTTGCAATATGCAAAAGAAAGGAAATGGGGTAAATCTAGAAGACAACATCCCAACTCCAGGTTAAAATGACCCAAAACAAAGCATCTAGTGGTCACCGTACGGTCTTCACACAGCAAGGAACCTCACACAATATAGCAAGCCCTAAATGGCCCCAAAAAGTAAAAAAGTGAATAAATCAATGGAATCAAACCACACCCAGTAACCAGAATATCAAGAAACTAAAATGTTATAAGGAGACAGAGACAAGCCAATGACCAACATATTGCTGACTTATGAAATATGGGTAATAACATTCATTGCACCAAGGGGGTTGGTTTTAACTAAAGATTTGATAAACTCATTACTTTTTGCGTTCAATTCAGTAATGAAATATATAACTGCATAGTTTTCATAATACTAATTGCGCTTTCATTCTATATTCCAAGGGTATATTTGGAACCAATTTCAAGCAGAATGTCGATATTGTCGAGGGATATAAGACATGTTACTTTGTTAATCAATTGTTTTTTTCTGCTAGAAATAAATTTTGTATAACGGTTTGGGAAGACAAAATAATGATCATCGAATCTGTATTGACGTAAGGTTCAACACTATGAATGCGAGCTCAATAATGCAGTTGTTTGAATTCAAAATGTATGTATTGATTCGCTATTCATGATTCATTTTGATACATTTTCAAAAAGATAACATGAATATACAATATTTTACTAAATAAAAAAAACAACTTTAACAATACAAGTAAAAACGATAAAGTGGTTCTTTTTCTATCGTAATTTCCTTTCAGATTGCTCTGCGGTGACTCATGTGCATTGTCCTGACCCGTTCTATTCATTGCATGGCACGTGTTACATAACAGGGCCGTTGCCGTTAACTTTTGAGGAGAGTAAAGTATGTAATAAGTAATTCTGTAGTATTTCCACCGGCGAATTTCGCCTTCGAAAAAGGGTAGTTCAAACGAGGTTTTAGAAAAAAAGAGTTACCTTTCTGCCATTTAAATCATTTATTGTCAAACATCTGCACTAATAAAAAAAACACATAAAGCGGTTTAATTTCGCGAGCCGACCAAATCCCCCCTTATATATGGTTCCGCCAAAGAATAAGTAATTTGTTGTAACAATGAAACTAGTGATAAGAAGAAACTGAAAAAATGGATTGGTCTTCTCTAATTATTGGGACTATTTATTTAATGCGGTTGATAGTTAACCGTTTTGATAACCACGATTTAATCCCTTCATTTTAAAGAAATAATTGTCATTGGTCAACGGTTGGTATGAATGTATCATTACCTGCTTTTATTTCCTCAAGGCCATGAAAGGTTTGAAAGGTAGATGTTGATCTTTAACGCAGCAGGACAGTAGACATTTACATTAAATCATTTTGTATACGTTAAAATGTATACTGAATGAAAATGATCCAAAAAGTATAGTCAAATGACAAAGACAACATTTGAAACGCAAAGAAACAAGGACATAACACTAGTCCGACACAAAAAAGGATACACATACAGATGAACAACATGGGTCAAATTGAAGAGTAAGCATCTTATAACACATCCGAAGAATTAAAAAATCATGACGTAAAATCTAGTAGAGAAAAAAACATACTTGAATGTAAGGGAAAATCTTAGCTCTATCAAGAGTCAGTAGCGAATGAGATTTGAGATGTAAACTCCTTATATTGCTGGACAATTAGTTTGACCTCCTTGTAACTGGACAATTAGTTTGACTTCCTTGTAACTGGACAATTAGTTTGACCTCCTTGTCACTGAACTATCAGTTTTACCTCCTTGTAACTGGACAAAAACTCTAAGCTCAAATCGAGGAACCTAACCAATTTGTGTTTTGAATATCTTCAGAAAATCTGTTAATTGCCATATATGTTAAGATTAAACCATTACTCAAATAGAGTTAAAAAAAGGTAGAAAAAAGAATATTTAGATTAGGGTCGATTCAATAAATGTGTCCTCACCTGACCAATTTGACGGAATCAAATGACCTTAAGTTGTGACTAATTTAGTGTGTGTCTATATCAATTACTTACAGTTTCTGTATAAAAAGATGGCAGAGTACGACATTTTGTATCAATCTACACGGTGTATAGTTTCTATTCTTTCACATTTGATGACAATGTTCGTTTTAGCATGGAAGTTGATAGTCGATATACACGTTGCAAACACATGGTAGGGACAGATTTATTCAATCGTTTCTATGGTTTGTTTCTAACCAGGAGTGCATTTTCAATTTTATCGGGTAATGACAACACTGTTTCCCAAGTGCGACTCGAGTTATTTGGTGGTTGATGTAACCCGAGGCTCTTGGCTGCTGTATTATTAGAAATATTTGTCTAAAAATGGAATATTATCCCCAAAACAACGGCATTAGAATACCGAAGGAACAAAGCACAAGATTACATAAATCAAAGTCCAGAGACAAGGCACAAGCAAGAACACAAGAAGACGGAGGACCAAACACACCACATGCCCCAAAAAACACACGAACATTACATATACAACACAAAAAAACTAAAGCACTAACAAAAAAACAGAGTGACATCAGGTGCTCCGGAAGGGTAAGCATGTCCTGTTCTGTATACAGCACCCGTCACACTGTCAATGGGTCAATCCAGGTAAAGTCAAAACCGGTAATGTCAATCCGGGAAGACGTGAATCTAGCTGAAAATGTCAGTTTTCATTTGTGACACTGACTATCTATGATGTCGTGGTGACGGCCATAGAATTTCTGAAGGGACGAAAGTAACAACAGCTGAAGTAGTTTTTGTGACAGTACTTTTGCTCTTTCCACAAAGTCACTCTATGTACTGCACGCTCTACAGTAACGAATTAATTGTGAAATATATACTCCATGTGCTGGGGATGTAGGTATATTGCTCCAGAGAAAGGGAAAGTTCACAATTGGGAAGTCAAAATCATCACGTTTGTTATATAATCTGAATTTCAGACGTCCATGTTCGTCAATGTATAACAAAAGGTCAAGGTATGAAGCAGAATCAGGTGTATCGGTTGTCTCTTTAATTTCAAGTTCACTGGGGTAGATGCGATGTAAATATTCTTGGTGGGTTATTAAGAGAAAGTACATCGTCTACATATCTGAAGTTGAAATTAAAAGTCTGGGCTAGTTGGTTTTTTTTCTGTTGTATCAGCCTTTGTAAAAACTTGGCTTCATCCGGAAAAAGGAAAAGGTCAGACAAATGTGGCGCACAATTTGTTCCCATAGTAATACCTATTGTCTGTTGAAAAACACGGCCTCCACATTCAACAAAAATGTTGTCAAAAATTCAAGCATCTTAATCACGTCATTTTCACTGTATTTCTTGTTTGAATCAGTGTGGTTCTTAACAAAATATGTTTTATCTTTTCCTATTACTAGATAGGAATACATGCGTTCTCCGTTTTTGGTACAGAAACATTGATGTATCAGATCGGAAATTACTGTTTTAAGTTTATTATAGGGAACAGTTGTATAAAGGGTAGAAAAATCAAAAGTTTGAATGCAATTGCAGTATGCGAGACTGTTTAGGAGAACTGTTCAAGGAGATCTTTGGAAGTTTAAGAATCCACATCTGATTCACGCCACTCGTGGAATAGGCTTTTTCGTCTCTAACTGCAGTCAGTAAAATGGTAAGGAGTTGGGATAGGGGCTTAATGGTGCATCTGGCAGATCCTGCAATGAATCTCTATTTGTAGACATTCTTGTGAAGCTTAGGCACCCAGTAAATATAAGGGAGATAACTGTTATTCTCATCAACTTTGATACCGAAGGATGCTAACACAAAAGTGTGATTTGTGATTATCTCGTCCCTTTATTATGTAGTTTGCGAATAAGTGGGATTGCCAGGTGAAGTGTCAATACCCATTTCCTTAACAAGACAGTCTAAATAGTGTTTCTTGCATACAAACATAATATTGTCTGCAGGTACTATGACGTTTTTTTTCCTGGAGGTTTGTCAATGTTTTAGCAACAAGAGGATGAAAAAATTAATGAAACTGTGCATATTTTGAGACCCAAGAATACCTATTGTGGAAGCAAACTTCAGTACACAAAATGTGTTCCATAAATTTTACCTGTTTCTAATTTGTAAGCCGTGTCGTGAGTGTTTACAAGGTTTACGGCTTAAAAACTCGAATTCAACAATACAAAAAGTAAATCAACACAAATTAGTATGAATAATTCATAAGAAATGTAAAGGTTTCGAATTATATCTAACAAATACCAATTTTCCTCTATTTAAGTCAAAAACAGCGATATAGATACATTTTCTATGCCGGCTTTGGTTCATGTATATAAACGGGTATGCGGTATATGGCTTATGCATCTGCGACATTTGGCTTATGTAATTGAGGCTTTGGCTTATGTATCTAAAATAGTGAAAACCGAGCTCCGTCATCGTAACTGCCTTGAAATTGTTAGCAAAACTGTTATTAAGCGACTTTAAACGGGTTATGATAATTCGATTCTAATTCTCAAAGAGGATACAGAATACACCGTTTTACGCCACAAATTCAGAAAATGCTAATGTCAAGGAATCGAAATAAAGTCGAGTTTAGTCCAGGAAACCCTAGGTTTCCTGTCAGGAAACCTAGCTTTACAGAAAGCGAAACCCGGTTTCGCTAACCAAAACCAGGTTTCTCTGCATTTAGGTTAATTTCGCTTGCCATATGATTTAAAAAGAACATCTTGCCGTAATTCCACTATTGTCATACTGGATGTATATTTTGTCTGATTATAACCACAACGCATCTAATTACAGCAGTCACAGTCTCGGGTTACATAAACCACTAATTAACTCGAGCCGCACGTGGGAAGCAGTGAACAATATACAAGTGTTAATATATTTACCTGTGTTTTAGGCATACTGTGAGAGGCAGTGTCTACATCTTGCACAATTTGATCGAGAAAGTGACTTGACGAGTGTAACTCGGCATTTTCTTCACCGATGGCATGGTGAGTTTATGAATATATGAGTATAGCTCATTGTTGAAGGCCTCAAGATGAAGAACAACAATAAAAGCGTTGTTCGGTCGTTTGGTTTAATCGTGTATTTTAAAGACTTTGTTTTGTGTGCATTTACTCTGTATCCTTATTATTGATTTACTGTAACATTGGTAGCAATTAAGTAATAACCTTAACTAAATATAAAATACATTTTCTAATGAAATACGATGCAATTATTGTACAACATAGGAAAACACTCGTAATGAAAACTTAATGTAACAACCAAATGTTTCATGATTAAATTTCTTTAACTTGTTGTAACTTGTTGTAATCAAATATCTTTAATGTGTTTTTCTTCCTGAAAGAACAAAATACCGAAATTATTGTAAATTTGCAGCTGCATATGTGCATTTCGACAACTTATGACTCTTCAATGCAGATAAAATCAAAACAAGTCATAAACCTAAATACCTGTAAAACCTGAAAGAGAACAAATAACCAATAAGATCTAAATATGAAAGCAAAAATCAGCTTAGGACAGAGCTATGCAAGAGGGAGATATTCCTTAGTTGTAAACAATTTTTTCTAGAATTTAGATATTGTAAGTTTCAAAATAAAATCGGTTTTCGGGCCCACACCGAAGTGAATGCTATTTTTAAATATTCTTCCCTGTATGTATGTTTAAATGTTTTTTCTTTCTTTCACTTGGATCACATATCACATGTATATTGAAAGCGCTTTTTCCACAATTAAATTATTTGATTTTAATTTGATTAATTCGTACTATGAATACACATTACCCGTCACTATCACAGTCAATAGAAATGTAGTCAAAGAACATATCAAGGTATATGGATAAATAGCTCCAAAAACAGATATATTACTGAAGTTATGAATTTGGCGGAACTTTGCTTCCTGCAACGCTTCATTCTTCTCTGATCTTTAAATCATTGTTTATGCTAGTAACTTGTGTTACAAAAACAAACAAAACAATAGAAACAAACTGTATACTAATATAGTATTCAAGCTATAATTTGATTTGAAATGTAGATTAAGGAGCGCGAATTATCAGTTTATATAAACCTGCGATAGTGAAATATAAAACAGATTTCTTCAAATCTTGAAATACTATCTAGTTGTCTAGTTATTTCTGTGCAACAACGGAAGTAGAATATCGAAGGAACAAAGGAATGGAATTTACAAAAATCAAATTCTAAAGACATGGAAAACACGAGAACACAGAAAACAAAGACGTTAGGCAGATACAATGTACAGAAATAGAAAACGAAGGCAATCACAGTGTGAACTCCAGTAAAACTGAGAGTGAAATCAGGTGCTCCGGAATGGTAAGCATGTCCTGCTCTATTAACAACACCCGTCACACTGTGAGCGAGTCAATCTAGGAAAATGTCAAAATCGGTAGTCAATGTGTAAGCGATAGAATGATTGCATTGGCCACGAAAATTGAATTGCTAGCTTAATACGTGTTTTATTTTTAATATTCATCAGATCTGCCGCTGTATATTGGAGCCACAAGAGATAGCATTAACACCGGACTTTGGTCTTGGGTGAAAGGTCATCTACCAGTTAATGTTTTGTTCTGGATAAAACATAATGACAATGGAAATTGTGCAGTAACTGCTGAAATCCCTACATCACACAGACATGGACATTACGAATATGGTCTTGAAAATGTTAACTGCACAAATAAGTATAAACCTTTGTGTCAGCTTTATTTAAAATAAAAACGATGTTATGTTTTCAATGGGTGTTTCTTTTTTTTCAATGATTCTTTTTAATTAGGGCCCCGCATTGAGATGCGTGTGGCCTATAGTTTTCACTTTGTCCGTCCGTCCGTCTGTCCGTCAACAATTTTTTTGGTCGCAGTTTTCTGAGATTTTACAGGTGGGAATTATTTCATATTTGGTCTGAAGCTTTATGATGATGAGCTGTACCGTGTAAGCAATTTTCAGGTTTGCTGTGCCACTACTTCCTGTTTGCCGATACTTTAACTTTTTATTATACCACTCAATGGATGAAAATTTTTCGTCAAAGTTTTCTTGGCTTCTACATGTGGGAATGATTTCATATTTGGTCTGAAGCTTTATGATGATTAGTTGTACCGTGTAAGCAATTTTCAGGTTTGCCGTGCCACCACTTCCTGTTTGCCGATACTATAACTTTTTATTATGCCGCTCTATGGATGAAATTTTTTCGTCAAAGTTTTCTGGGCTTCTACACGTGGGAATGATTTCATATTTTGTCTTAAGCTTAATGATGATAAGTTGTACCGTGCAAGCAATTTTCAGGTTTGCCGTGCCACTACTTCCTGTTTGTCGATACTTTAACTTTTTATTATACAACTCTATGGATGAAAATTTTTCGTCAAAGTTTTCTTGGCTTCTACATGTGGGAATGATTTCATATTTGGTCTGAAGCTTTATGATGATGAGTTGTACCGTGTAAGCAATTTTCAGGTTTGCCGTGCCACTACTACCTGTTTGCCGATACTTTAACTTTTTATTATACAACTCTATGGATGAAAATTTTTCGTCAAAGTTTTCTTGGCTTTTACAACTGGGAATGATATTATATTTAGTCTCAAGCTTCATGATGATGAGTTGTACCGTGTATGCAATTTTCAGGTTTGCCGTGCCACTACTTCCTGTTTGCTGATACTTTAACTTTTTATTCTACCACTCTATGGATGAATTTTTTTCGTCAAAGCTTTCTGGGCTTCTACAACTGGGAATGATGTGATATTTAGTCTCAAGCTTCATGCTGATGAGTTGTATCATGTAAGCTATTTTCAGGTTTGCCATGCCACTACTTCCTGTTTGCCAATACTTTTTAACTTTTTATTTTAAAATATTTTCATAAACAAATGTTGATAATTTGGTACAAAGGAAGTGACTGCCTATTGCGAGGCTCTCCTGCGTTCAGCAGTACCTCTAGATATTGTTCCATCTGCGCTGAACGCAAACATGGTACTTAAATGGAATGTCAAGAGACATTGTTCGCGAAGAGTTAAAATCGGTATAAATTCCACTTTAACAGGGGTAAACATTAAATGTAAAAAATTCTTACACAACATTCTCACATTTAAAGTACCCGGCACCTGAATCGGATTTCAGAGGCTTTGGCTACAGAGCTGCCGGGCGCGTCCCCAGTTGGTGGATGGGGTAGTCAGGTCATAATAAGGAAAGCCTGACCGCGAACCAGTGTAGCCAAACTGTTTGGAGAAACTCCACGCTCCATGCAGTATAAAGACCCCTTTTATACTTCTGTAAAGAGAGCAGACGCAATGGGTGTCGTATGGGAGGCTAAATTTCCTGCCCCTACCCATTTCTCCCCTTTCCAGTGGCAATCAAAAGTCGTTGCCCCGGTTAGCCGTTCCACCTTTTTTTCTTTCTTCTTTTACTTAATATTTTTTTAATTGATTAACTTGTTCTTGTCCTGATATAGCTGAAATATTGCTAACTGGACGTTAAACTCTAACTAATCAATCAATCAATCACATTTAAAGTATAAACATCTTTGTTACTTTCACTTAACCTCTGTACAGATTCAAAAACGTGTTGTTTTTTTTTCACAAAATCACATTTTATTGTAACCTGCCGAGACATTCTGGATGACGAATTCTACCTCCTTCCGCTAAAAAACTACATCTTATACAAAAGAAGCAAAATAGTTAGTTTTTTGTGAATACATAATTATCCCGAGCCATTTTATTTTATGTTGTGGTATAGATGGTATTGTGCCAAACGTCCAAAAAAGTGTTATCGTTTTTAAATGCAGAATACAAATTTCCAAATATTTTCATTTTTCAATGATTTTAACGTAATTAATCTGGAATATATATATATATTTTTTTGTTCTTTCTGACAAAGTAAATTAAGGGTTTGAATTGATATAGTATTTTAATTCAAATATGATAAAGGAAAAGGGGATTCTTAAAATTCCAGAAATAAAATGTCCATATGAAAATTCATGAAATAATCAAAATTAATGTTTATCACAAATTTCAATATTTGTTTTTATTAAGTGTTATGAAAATTAGACATAGATTGGCTTTCGTCATCCTTGGCATCACAAATGCTTAATAAGTGCATTTTTTATCCACGCACTTTCGAAGAAAATTCGGGGATAATGTTATACCCTCCGTCTGTCCGTCTGTCCGTCCGCCCTTCCGTCCGTCACACTTTCTTGTGACTCAAACTCCTTCTACATTTTTGGATTTAGGAATTTAATTTTGCTGTAGAATTGTTGCATATTGTCTGCAGATGCGCAATAAGCTTTCGGATTTTTAATATTGGTCTTGGTGCAAACAAGAGGCCCCATGATGTCAATTTTTACACATGTGGCATGTGACACAAACTCCTACATTTATGGATTTAGGATTTAGGGATTTGATTTTGTTGTAGAATTGTTGCATATAGTCTGTAGATGCGCAATAAGCTTTCGGATTTTTGATATTGGTCTTCGTGCAAACAAGAGGTCCCATTATGTCAATTTTAACAAAGATCCAAAGATGTGGATTTTGACACATGTGGCATGTGACATAAACTCCTCCTACATTTTGGAATTTATGGATTTAATCTTTATGCAGAATTGTTGCATATTTTCTATAGATTTGCAATAAGCATTTGGAATTTTGGTTCCGGTTCCTACTTTGGTAAATTTCCTGAAAATGTCAAAGACACATATATTTTTTTTTATTTTGGCATATTATCCTATATTCTGACAAGTGTTTGGTAAAAAAACAAAATTCTGAAAACTTGGGGTTGTGAAAGGCGCTTCCAATTTTGGTAAATTTTTTGAAAGTCTCAAAGACCACTTATTTTTGGGAAATCTACCTAGCAACCATACTTAAATTGTTTATTTAATTTAAGAAAAACATTTTCATCAATAAGATTTCAAAAATATTTGATTCCAATTTTGGTAAGTTTCCTGAAAGTCTCAAAGACCACTTATTTTTTGGAATTCTACCTAGCAACCATACTTAAATTGTTTGTGTAGTTTATTCCCATGAACAACTGAAATCACGGTTGAAAGATATAATTCATAGATGTTTCTCCCGCAACAACGGCGAACAAAGATATAAGTACATTGTTATAGGCAGAGAACAAGCATACTTTGTGAAATACGACTCAGAATCACAGAAAAAATATACAGAGGAAGAAGTGATTAAAATGTAAGAGTTTCTGATCGACAATATATTTGTCCAGTTTTGAGGACTTGTTTTTCAACAGACTATCGAAATTCCAATGGGCACAAACTGTGCATCTTTTTTAGCCGATCTCTTTCTCTACGCATATGAAGCTGAATTCATCGAATGGCATTTCAAAAAAAAAAGATAAAAAACTGGCCCAGTCCTTTAATTTAAGCTTCCGTTATATAGATGATATTTTATCACTAAACAATCCTCGTTTTGGTGATTTTCTTCATCTTATCTATCCAAAAGAGCTAGAAATTAAGGATGCTACAGATACTTCCACATCAGCCTCGTTCCTTGACCTTCATCTTGAAATTGACAAAATAGGTACATTACAAACTAGGCTATATGACAAACGCGATGACTTCACTTTTCCAATAGTCAACTTCCCCTTTCTTTGTAGCAACATTCCAAAAGCACCAGCATACGGAGTTTACATCTCCCAACTCATTCGCTACTCAAGGGCCTGTGGTCGATACAGTGACTACCTTGATAGAGCTCGGTTGCTTATCAGAATTCGTGCACATGATGTATTGATCAATATTTAATGTTCCTTGGTTCTAAATGAACAATAAAAGGATACATGGAGACAAAGTCTCAACAAATACATTGAAAAACCTAGCAATAAAACAAAGCTTTTATCAATGTTCTTCGTCTTGAGATAACCATGACTACCTCCGTAATGAGCTTATCTTATACCACATGATAAGTTCAGGAGGACAACTAGCACCTATATGAGCGGAATTCATGGCTACATGTAGATCAACGCTACTTCTATGTCTTTTATACTCAATTGATGCTTTATTGTCAACAAACATATATTGTTGTTATAATCGTTATCATCAAAAGACTATTAGACGATCAACAGTCACAAGGCACTCGTCGATTTAAAAGTATAAAGCATAGCATAGTATAATCGTAAGATGTAGATACAGGAAAGAGGTGGTCGGAATATTGAAAATTACAAAAATAAAATGCCAAAATTTGAAAGAATAATACTGCATCCAAAGAAGAAATTATCTAAGAAAATTTCACCCTAACTGCAATCAGATAGTATATATTGGTCGCACAAAAATCATTTTACTGTCGCACAGGGATCATGTTAACTGACGTTTACTTTTTAAGTATGGATTTCATTGCCACTTGGAAACTAAGCTTGTAGTGTTTGTACAAAAAAGGATGGCAGTAATTACCTACAATGGACAAAAACTACAATCACATGCCACAATTAACAAGGTAACTCCACCAGAAAAACAATAATGAAGACAAGAGACAAACATAAACAAGAAATGAACTCGGGATAGCCGGACTTGGTACCGTCACTAGCAAAAGAAAGATGGAGGGTTAAACCGGTTTATGGGTACCCAAACCTCCCCTTTATCTATTCCGTGTCCCTATAGTATAATAAACATACGAATAAAACCCACTACAGGTAGACTTCTAACTCTGTAAACCTATATTAGACAATTTTGAGAAAAAAATGAAAACTGGTGCATCTTAAAATTTAACCTCATGATAACAAATTGGAAGCACGTACAATGACCGAAAATTACAATCATGTTTGTAAAATGTGCATTGGACTTTTTAACCTACGGGTGAGGATTACATTATCTGGAGACATTTCGACCATTTCATTTTTTTTCAAGTTTCGAGCTTTACGCTAATTTCATGGGGGAAAAAAACATTGCCATTCAACTAGATCGTCATTTAAAAATATTTATTTACTCCTGATAGTTATTTTGACTTTAACATCCTGATATAAGCTGGTAGTATGAAAGTTCAAATTTTACTATCTCTAGTGAAGACATGTTATAAATCACTAATACCTTAAGGAAAATCTATATTAAGCTACTCAAAGTAAGTGAGGACCATACCGTCAGTCTTAAAAGTAACACAGGGACAATGGCAGCGTCGGAAACACGTAGACCGTACACAGGAACGACAGGAAAAACCCATACAGATGAACAACTAGGATCCAAATTAAAACAATATCAGATGCAACGGTAGAGTAAGCATCTCCTGCTTATTATAAGACACCCGTGGTGTTTAACATGTCAAATACGATAGTAAAGTCAAATCCAGTAGAAAAAAACAACAATCTTAAGTGTATGCAGGGAAAAAATTGTTATATGGGAACTGATATCCCATAGCGATCCACAACATCGTGATGTCAACCGTAAAACTTCTGCAGTGAGGACTTCAATTATGAGTGACATATCCTTGTTGACGTAGCATGTTTGTGAGAAATTGGGTTCTTTCAAGTAAGTCACTTTATTGTATAGCAACATAATATTTCCCAAAGACAGTAACCCAAAGTAAGCGTGACTAGTGCAAATATGACTTAAATTTCATGACGTCATTGACAATTTAACAGCAATTTTAGAACTGCTATACAATGAAAGGGTTATTTTATGAAAGGATATGGAGTAAATGAACATGAGACCATAACACATATGTTAACTCCAACTGCAAAAATTTTAATGAGCTGTATGGCCATCTCGGAAATTTATTCCTCATCAGCAGCACTAGAGCCCAAACAAAGGAAATCCATAATTTCAAAAAATGTTTAAAATGCATAAAACCAAACGAAATCCGAATAATCAGCAATACCAAACATAGCTAAGGACAAAACTACGATGGAGGGAGTTAATCCTTCGGTTTCAGAATTTACATAAATTTACATAATAGTAATTGAACAAATTGTACACATGAATTATTATCTCATGTACAAGTACACCGTATCTAAGAAAAATAAAGAGCATACATCCCTATTGCATGAATATTGAGGAATATTATTCCTCGTAGAATATATATTGCACTCGCAAGCTCGTGCAATATGAAATTCTACTCGAGACAATATTCCCCAAATTCATGCAATAACCCTTTTCATATTTGAGAAGGAAAAAATTTCCGTTATAAGTTTAATTACGAAAACAGCTGAATATTTATAAAACGAAACTGTAATTAATCGGCAAACGAATACCGAAACAAAAGGGAAAAGGGGAAAATTCTAAAATCAAAAATCTAAAAATCACGGTAATTTATATTTAACACCAATTATGATAACATGACCAAAAAACCCCAAACAGACACACAAAATAAACGAAAAGCACTAGAAGTTAGAACACCTACAACAACTTGACATATCATCAGGGGCTTCGGACAAGTAAGCATACGTGGCTGCCGTCAAAGCTGTTGAAAGATCTTATACCTTGCTGATTGGTGAATGTCATTTTCTGTCCCTTCGACGATACCAATAATCATCGCACATGTTACTTTTTTGAACTACAAAGAACACCACGATAAATGTTTTGAAAGCGTCAACTTTTAGTATTCCGACAATTAGCAGGACAAATCTCATAAACGAACATCATCGACGAAAAGGTGTAAGGAAAAATGTGTTTTGTAAATTATAGTATCAAAACTATGTATAATATATTTAAAACAAGTATTGGGTAAAAGTATTTACTTGAAAACCGCGATAGCCATAATAGTTTGACATATTTTAAAAGTATCAAGTCAAATGGATATCTCCGAATATCATTTCTAAAGAGACCCTGTTCAGTGTATCAATCGTTTGATTAGACAGGCAGGGGGAAAAGGGATAAAAAAAATTTATTAAAGTTAAGACAGACACTAGGTTTCAGAGTTTTGTTTATTATTCTGTTTTTCACATTCAAATAAAAGATGGGTTTTACTAGTATGATATACAACACATATGTCCCAGAAGGGTAAGCACTCTGCACGCGTAAACAATCTCATAACAATATGCAAGTATGTATACCCCCTTACCCATCGGGGATAGGTGGATACTGTTTTCTGTATTTGTGTGGATGAATTGTTCCGTCCGTAACACATTTTCGTCGCATTTATCTCAGTAGTGGTAAAAAATACAGATCTGATTTTTTTCAGAAGCTTTGTATTATCATGCCGTATTGTGAGATGTGTTTTAGGCTTTTCTTGATACTACTTCCTGTTTACCGTCTACCGTCCGAAGCTTTGTATGATCATGCCATATTCCAGAATGCGTTTTCAGATCTCACTGGATAGTGCTTCCTGTTTACCGACTTCGCCCATTTTTGACACTTTTAGCATTAGCATTATTATATGGAGTAATTGTTCGTCAAAGTTTTCTCTGCAGTGTTATATGATGAAGATCTGAAATTTAAATTTTGTCAGAAGCTATGTATGATCATGCGTTGTGGGATATATTTGTTGATCTGTCTAGATACTACTTCCTGTTTACCGGCTTGGTATATTTTTTTTGCTTGTAACATTATAGATATTTTTTGTCGTATTTATCTTCAACAGTGGAAAAAGGTACAGATCTGAAATTTTGTCAAAAGCTTTTTATGATGATGCCATTTTGTCGTTTGTGTTTTCAGACCTGTCCGGATTAT
>MJUU01050547.1:70526-88556 GCA_002080025.1 Modiolus philippinarum | reverse complement strand
TTATTTTATATCAAAGCTAAATAAAAAGCATGTTCTAACAGTTCCCTATATATTCTTTGTAAATATTGTTGAAAGATACTCAATTTGACCTGATTTTCAAAGTCTGATAACATTAAAAGATGATCGGTGACATATCATTTTATTTTATTTTTGGATCAAATGGACTAATACCTACAAAATATCATCAAATAAAAAAATTCTGTCTGATATTTTTATTAGGATCCATCTACCTTAACTGTTGATGTAAACTATATATTTTACCGTAAAAACCAGAATATTCTATGACAAATATGTTTCAAATGTACATGCA
Organism: Modiolus philippinarum; assembly: GCA_002080025.1. Classification (NCBI taxonomy): domain Eukaryota; kingdom Metazoa; phylum Mollusca; class Bivalvia; order Mytilida; family Modiolidae; genus Modiolus; species Modiolus philippinarum. The sequence goes on along the minus strand of MJUU01050547.1, from coordinate 88,246 downwards.
TGCACTTTGTTTTTGAAGTGTGAAATTGTATGTGTATGTACTGCAGTATATGAATAGCAGGCCATCTTATAACTTGTTAAAACTTAATATATCACTGTATGAAATTTTATGTTTAATGCTGAATATTTTATTCAAATTTCTTTTGATTTGATTTCTTATGAAATAAAGTACATTGTATGCATACTTTTTATTATTAAAATCTTGACAGTCAAAACCCATTAGGACTGGGTTGAAGTTTTGGGTAAATAAATATACCAATAATAGAATAAAGTTCAAAGTCGAAATAGGACATTCACTGTTCTAGAGATAAGGTGACATGTCAACTTAGGTCATCTGAGGTCATATTTAGATAGCTCATTAAATACAATGAACTTGTATCATTCCAGGTAGCACAGAAATATTCCTTAAATTGAACTTCGTGAAACAAGTTAAGGGGGTTCGCTCCTCATCTTTTGGGATTTCTGTCAGATTTTCGGCATCCTCAGGTTTCATCCATTTAAAAGCATTATGAGTTTTTGCCCATGGACCCCCTTATTTGTTTCAATAATTTTATTTTATACATCTTTATGAGCATTCTGTAAAAATTTCATTAAATTCTATTTATTCTGTCACATTCATTCATGGTCAAACCTTTTGCTAATGTTAATCCTATGAAAAATTCAGAGGAGTTAAGTTTCCCACCAAATTTTCAATCACATATATATATCAAAAATTATATCATCAACCTATTAATTTTTTTCACTAAAATTTACTTTTTATTTAATTTTCTAACAAACAAGAGGCTCTCAAGAGCCTGTATCGCTCACCTGGACCATGGCTGACATAGATAAAAGGCATTTCCAATAGGAAAAACGAAAAATAAAATTTAGCAGAATCCTTTTTCTAAAATTACAGTATTCTTGTTTGGTTTCCATGGCAACCGAAAGATCCACCATCCATTTCAACCCATAACAGAACACCATTCAAAAAAAATTTGGGCAGGGGTTCCCCTTATAATTAAAGTAATACATAGTGCTGAAATTAAAACATGCAGACCACTTTTCAAATAAAAATTCAAAAATTTGGGCAGACGTTCCCCTTAAAATCAATAGGGCCAATGTAAAAACTATGTTCCAGATGGTGGCCATGCATCTTGGATGAGGTACTGACCTACCAGATATATTTTTTGGATGGGACCACCTAAGGACCATTGTGGCTTAGATTGGTTCTAATCGGACTGGTAGTTTCTGAGAAGAAGATCTTTGAATGTATATTCCATAGGGTCCAATGTTAAAACTATGTTCCCGCTGGCGACCATCTTGGATGAGGTACAGACATGCCAGATACCTTTTTTAGAAGGGACCATCTACATGACCATTGTGACTAAATTTGGTTATAACTGGATGGGTAGCTTCTGAGAAAAAAATCTTTGAATGTCTTTCCCATAGGGTCCAATGTTAAAACTATGTTCCCCGCTGGCGGCCATCTTGGATTAGGTATGGACCTGCCGGATACCTTTTTTGGAAGGGACCATCTAAGGACCCTTGTGACTAAGTTTGGTTATAATTGGACTGGTAGTTTCTGAGAAGAAGATCTCTGAATGTCTTTTCCATAGGTTCCAATGTTAAAACTATGTTCCATGCTGGCGGCCATCTTGGATTAGGTACAGACCTGTTGGATACCTTTTTTGGAAGAGACCATCTAAGGACCATTGTGACTAAGTTTGGTTATAATTGGACAGGTAGTTTCTGAGAAGAAGATCTTTGAATGTGTTTACCCATAAGGTCCAATGTTAAAACTATGTTCCCCGCTGGCGGCCATCTTGGATGAGGTACGGACCTGCCGGATACCTTTTTTAAAGGGGACCACCCAAGGACTATTGTGACCAAGTTTGGTCCCAATTGGCCCAGTGGTTTCAGAGGAGAAGATCTTTGAATGAAAAGTTTACGACGGACGGACGGACGGACGACGGACGGACGACGGACGGACGACGGACGCCAAGTGATGGCAAAAGCTCACCCTGGCATAGCCAGGTGAGCTTAAAATCACATTTATTCGATATAATCCTATTTATTTTCAAATTGAGTAGCGAACCCCCTTAAGTCTCTTTTTTTTTGCAAATATTTCATAATAATCTCCTTTGAAACTACTGGGCTAACTCTGTCACTAGGTGAGCAATATTTAATTAATGCAGATGATGAAGTGACAGAGATGTAAACCTGCAACACATCTTTTGAAGGGGACCATTTTACTCTAGTCCAGTGATTAGTTTCAGAGGAGAAGATCTCTGTGGACGACAGACACCAATAATGGCAAAAGCTCACCCTGGCTAAATCCATATGAGCTTGAAAAGTTTTTGATTACCCTGCTAGGTAAATTTGAAGTATGGCTGTGGCTGTAATAGATCTTTAACAGGTTGGGGAAAATCCCCCATTTGGGGTATAATACCCAAAACGGGGTATATTTTTACAGTGATAAAATCACTTTTTTCTGAATTTCCCATTTTTACTAAAAAGGACAACAGTTTATATCAAAAGCAATAATTTTCCCAAAAAACATACATTCAAATTTTTAGTTTTCAGAAAGTTAAGTGCCCATGAAAAATGCAAATTTCATAGGCCATTATTTTTTGCTGCGTTAATAATAGATGCATATTTCCTTTTGAAAAATTGTTGCATTTTATCTAAATATTTGCCCTTTTTAACAGAAACTGTCAAATCCAAAATAAAGAATATTATCACTGTAAAAATATACCCCGTTTGGGGTATTATACCCCAAGTGAGGTATTATACCCCAAATGGGGGATTTTCCCCAACCTGTTTAATTCACTAACACTACATGGATAGGATTGGGAGAGCATGAAAAAAATAACCAAGTGGAGAAGATGCAAATTTTTTTAAACAAATATTGGTGAGAGCACCTATTTTTATAGAAACATTTACATTTTCTTCCGGTTTTAGGGGAGTGAAAACTCAAGCCCCTATGGCCACTTCCTTTATCCACACCCAATCTAAAAACCCCATTTACCCTAAAGACCCCAATGTAACTTATACAATATACATTGTTACAATTTTTACATGTTCAAAACATGTTGTGGTGCATGTATTATTCAATAGATGCTGGCATCTTTCCAAATGATTGCATGTCAACATTAATTTAGGACATTGTTTATAAATAAAATAAGATAACTTTCAATTGAAAATGTAAACTTGACTCCAAAACTCAAAAAATTCTCCATATTGACCAATAAGAAATATGTAATTGTCAAATTTACCTTTAGTTGCAGATCTTGAACTGATTTACATAAAGAAGCAACCTGAATTCAAATTTAATTCAGAAATAACTTTTCATAGCTGCCCTATTCTTAGCGGATTCAATGTTCATCTTAGTGCCCAATAGGGGTGTAACGATACACCGATATATCGATATATCGCGATATTTTTTATCAAAATAGGTATACCGATACGGAATCCAGCGTATCGATACATATCGTTTTCTAATTTCTGCTAAAATTTCAGAATCAGTACCACTTAAATTCTTGAAATTTTCTGATTTTGGTAAGGAAAAGTAAGAAAAAGAACAAACAAATGTATTTAGCTACATGAAAATGAACACTCTTGTCCCACTAAGGAATATTTCACTATTTTATCACATAAAATAGTTAAAAGAAGAAGATCTGAAAACTTTATTAAATTGAGAAATCAGAGGACGATACCTATAGATACGTGTCACGATACGCTTGCCCTGTATCGATATATCATGATACAATTTTTTATTGACGATACTCATCCCTAGGGCCATAATTAAAAATTTGTTTGCTTCCCCTTACCCGACCCTGCCTAATGATATTGAGTAGGTAGGTAGGAAGGAATTTTTTTTTTTTTTTTTTTAATAAAACATGGTTATAAATCACTGTTATTTATCCAAATTTGAGTAAAAAAAAAAATTTTTTTGTCTGAAAAGTCAATAAAATTATTTGGGTAGGGCCATTTTTTCAGGGTCGGTAGGGTAAGGGGAAACAGACAATATTTTAATTTTGGCCTAGTGCCCAATAATATTTATTGCCTTCATGCATTAATTGCAGATTTAGGGACACATTCTTAAAGACTATTGTCACCAAGTTTGGTTCCAACAGACCAAGAAATTTAAGAAAATCCAAAAAATCTAATTATCCAAATAAATTAAGATTTTCTTCAAAACTGTAGGGAGCCTGGGTGGCCGAGCGGTTAAGGTAGTTCTACTACCTTTACAACCACTGTAGTACTAGTATATCATCATTGAGGTGCGAGTTAGCACTCCATGCTGTTTATTACAAACTAGAGCTGTTGCCGTTTGCAGCCAGTTATACCCCTGCTAATTGAATCCTGAATCAATATGGCAAGTGTAAATTTAAGTCTGTGTGGACACAGTACAATTGTGGACACAGTACAAATGTGGACAAAATACAAGTATGGACACATTGATATACCTCTCTCTTTTTCCAGAAAATATTCAAAGACTAATTATCTCCCCTTCAAAATTTCAGACAGAAACTATATAACTACATGCACATCTTCAACTGTGTAACATTTCATCAATATCCAAGTACTAGTACCTTTTTAAAGAGAAATGCGCTGACAAGGTTCACCCCTCCCCCCCCCTTTTCAAGAAAATATTCAAAGACGAATCATCTCCCCTTCAAAATTTTGGGCAGCAGCCATATTATTTCATGCACATCATCAGGTGGTGAACTATTCATCAAAATCCAAGCAGCAGATTTGGAGAATAAGCCCTGACCAAGTCGCCCTCCCCCTCCCCAGAAAATATTCAAACACAAATTATCTCCCCTTCAAAATTTCGGACAGCAACCATATTACTTTAAGCATAACTTCAGGTGGTGTAATACAACTGTGTAACATTTCATCAAAATCCAAGCAGCGGTTTTGGAGAACATGTGCTGACAAGGTTTGTCCTCCTGCTTTTTCCAGAAAATATTCAAAGACGAATTATCTCCCCTTCAAAATTTCACGCAGCAGTCATATTAATTCATGCACAACTTCAGGTGGTGTACTACAACTGTGCAACATTTCATCAAAATCCAAGCAGGGGTTTAGAGGATATGCACTGACAAGGTTTCCCCCCCCCCCTTTTTCCTGAAAATATTCAAACACAAATTATCTCCCCTTCAAAATTTCGGACAGCAACTATATTACTTCTTGCACATCTTTAGGTGGTGTATCACAAATGTGTATGATGTACTACAACTGTGTAACATTTCATCAAAATCAAAGCAGCGGTTTTGGCGAACATGCGCTGACAAGGTTCGTCCTCCCCCTTTTTCTAGAAAATATTCAGACGAATTATCTCCCCTTAATTATTTTTGGACAGCAACCATATTACTTCATGCACATCTTCAGTTTGTGTACTACAACTGTGCAACATTTCATCAAAATCTAAGCAGGGGTTTTGGAGAACATGCGCTGACAAGGTACATGGCCATGGATGGACAGACAGACCAACAGACGGACAGATGGATGGACAGGGTGATTCCTATATACCCCCAAGGGTATAAAAAGGGTACACTTGATTTACAATTGTAAGTGATAAGGTGTGTAAGTTACCTTACCAAGGTTGGTGGTTCTTTCCGGGAACTCCAGCTTCCTCAACCACTAAAACGGCATGAGATAAATGTAGCTGAAATATATGGCTGAAAGTGACATTAAACCCCATATCAATCAATCATTCCATCAATCAAAATGGCAGTGTTGGTAGATATATACTAGTTTTGAGTTGTTATTGCTCCCCTTTGGGTCGTTGTCTCTTTGACACATTCCCCGTTTCCCTTCTTTTTTCTAGTAATGTCAGGCTGTTCAAAATTTAGTTTTAAATTGCTCATGTGAGTTTTGCCAAAATTGTCAAAGATCAATTGATTTTGCAGCAAATGTGCAAGCCTCATCACACACATGACTTTTCTGTGAACACATACATTACACACAGTGTGTTTCAGTTACAAAGTACCAAGGTCTGAAGTAAGTGAATACACCGACAATTGCTGGTGAAATGCTGGTGTTTACACTGACATTTATGACTTGCTCATATATAACAACAGGAACTTTGCTGGTGTTTACAATGTGAAATATGTCAGCCCAGAGTGTTTTGTAACTGTACTAGTACTATATACCCCTAACTAGAATTTGTCAATTCTTTGCAAATCTCACACTGGCTGGTAAAAGAACTTGATCTCTAAATGGGGGAAAAAATCGTCAAAATGAAAATCTATGTTTTAACATGTAAAACATGTACAACTCTCGATCTGCAGTCCGATACTTACATTTTTTGTTTATCACATAAATCTTTTCTAAGTCCTACTGGAAAACAACTTAAAACTGCTGTTAGATCACAATTGGAAATAGGTGTAACATAGAAAACAGAAGAAATATTCACAACTAAACTTTAGAAAATGCAAAATTTAATACCGAGAGGGTGATTAATGTCTCAACATATTTACAAGTGCATTGTATAAGCATGAAATTTACTTGTTCTTTAAATTTTTGTTGTTGATCATGTTGATATTGATCTTAAAACATTAAAATGTAAAATCCAAATTTCAATATTATTAAACATCAAATCAATTTCAATCAAATTGTACCGCAGAATCAATTTCACATTGACAATCACTTAAACAGTTACATAATAAGTAAATAGTAATCTGTTTGAGCAAGACTTTTTGGCTGAAAAAGGCATATTACATGTGGTAATTTGCAAGTTGTCAAATATATATACAAGTATCTGGACATACTATAATATGGTGGATCTATTTTAGCAAAATGTTGTGTCTGGCTGCATGACAGCATCTACTGTAATCATTTATCATATGATTTTTAGCAAATTCTGATACTATCAGAAATGTGATATTTTCCAAATGAGTGGTACATTTGTACAGAATCTAACAAGATGTGTATATAAAACACTACATATACATATGAAAAAGAAAGGAAATGGGGCAAATGTCAAGGAGACAACATCCCATACCCAGGCCAAAACGACCCAAAACAAAGCATCCAGGGGTCACCGTACGGTCTTCAACACAGTAAGGAACCTCACACCATATAGCAAGCCCTAAATGGCCCCAAAAGGGTAAAAAAGGGGGATAAATTAATGGAAACAAACCATATCCAATAACCCAAATATCAAGAAACTAAAATTTTATAAGAAGACACAGACAAGTCAATCATGTACATTGTATGTCCCAGCAAAGGCAAGTTCTGACTTCAGCGACCTTGATCTTTGACCTGACATATTTATGTTCCTTGACCTTTTGACTAGACCTACATTTGTACATTGTATACACTTGTACATGTATGACATACTAGTAGTTCAAAAGTCTTGGACACAAAAACACTGACAGACAGACATGACATGGAATAAATATTATGATTACACATGTACATTGAATAAAATAAACCTTTGAACCTTAAGGTTGGAAAAATTGTATTATTGAAAGGTCTGCTTAGTTCATGTTAATAAGACACAAACATTTTATTGTTGGCAGAAAGGCTGGAATGGAACATCTCCTTTTTTTTCATGCAATCTTTGAGTCCCACTTTTTTATTCTCACTGTAAAGAATCCTGTCATTTTTTTGGTCAATGCCAGAGATTTTGCTGCATGTCATTTGGTTATTTTTTTTCCAGCCTTCTCCTGTCCTGATAATTTTTTATTACATAAAATTTATACTTCAAAAATACTAAGAGAATATAATTTAAAGGGGGATACATATAAAGGTTTCACTTTTTACAGTTCTACAGCAGCTATTAAATCATCAAAACTGTACAATTGATTGCCAAGTGACCAATAAAATGGTCTAAGGTTACACTTGCAGGACTGTAAAAAATTTTTTTCTTCATTCTAAATGAAAACAAGTACCTGTAGACTATGACGTATATACTAGTACAATGTACATGTATTAACAGAGTATAAGTACTATTCATTTTCTTGTAATTTTTCATGTTGATAAGAAATCTTACACCTACATGTGGCAAATTCATTGTGAATAACATCATGTACAACAATAGCATGCATCTTTAATGCATCGTAACAGATTAGTGACTTATAATCGCTTGATCACAACTCCAATTACATGTTCTTCGACAACCATGCAACATTTTTTTTTTAATGTGGGGGCAGTATGGGTGAGGAGACAGATTTTATATTTCAGCTGTTTATCAATAAATATATATAAACTGTATTTGAAAATGTGCAAATTCAAAATGCTTCACCCCGACAATTAAAAAGTTTAAACAAGAGGCTCTCTGACACAATGGCTGTATTGCTCATCTGAACAAGGGCTACCATAGTACGTACTTTCTGAGATCTGAATGGCATTTCCAATAGTCCAGTGTTACACTATATATGTTCGGAAATCTAGGATTGGGTTTAAGACCTGCCAGACAAATATTTAAACAAAACAGTCCAAAGACTATTGTGATCAAGTTTGGTCCCAATTGGATTCAGACACCAAATTATTTTAATGTGTTTCAGGAAGGTCCAATATTAAACTATTCTTCTAATACCTATCTTGGATGAGCTAGTCCTACATGAAACCTTTTTTGAAATGGGCCAGCTAAGGACCAATTTATGACTGAGAATGGTTCTAATTGGACTACATGTAGTAGTTTCTGATCATGAGAAGATATCAGAATGTGTTTTCCATAAGGTCCAATGTATGTTCCCAACTGTTCTAATTGGACTACATGTAGTAGTTTCTGATCATGAGAAGATATCAGAATGTGTTTTCCATAAGGTCCAATGTATGTTCCCAACTGGTGGCCATCTTGGATGATGTAAGGACTTCAGTCTAGCTGGATGGTGACCATCTAAGGACCATTGTGAATAAGTTTGTTTTTTATTTAACTGATGTTTTCGAAGGAGAATGTTTGAAAGCATTTCAACATTCCAATGTTGAACTATGTTCCAAGCTGGCAGTCATCTTGGATAGGTACAGACCTTCCAGATGAATTATTTTTATGGAACAATCTAAGGACCATTGTGACTACTAATCGGACTAGTAGTTCCTGAGAAGATCTTTGAATGCGATTTCCATATGGTCCAATTTTAAACTACATGTTCCCAGCTGAGGGCCATCTTGGATGAGGTCAGAACTTCCAGATACATTTGTATCTTCTTTTGAAGGGACCATCTAAGGACACTTGTGACTGAGTTATGTTCTAATTAGAGGGGTAAATCACTACTTGCTCAAAAGTCCCTCGAAATTTTTTTACAATTTCATGTATTTTTTAAAAGGTATCTATCACACTTGCCTCATAACTTTCACTAAACCAACCAGTATTGCTATTTTATATAAGCTCAACCAATTTATTGACTTACCTTTTTTGATACACTGTACATATACTTTAATCCTATAGTTTGGATCGTTACAAGCAGATCTCATTACATGTGTATAATAATAGTTCAATACATCAAACAGGAAATCAGATTGATAATGATAATTGATAAAATAGTGATGATTGATTATGGGTTGCATCTTAAATTTTTCTTGGCATGCATATAGCAGTACATTGTTGTATTTATGTTATGAAAATAAACAATCGGGAAGAATTATAAATTTTGGTTGATGATTATAACTGGGTCTTATATACAAGTGTACCTACAATTTCAGTATATGCACCTGTTCTGTGCATTGGCAGATCAAAACACCTGTTCTGTGCATCGGCAGATGAATAGCAAGGTTGAAAGCCTCTTTTCATGGTTTTTATGCCCAATGACAAAAAGTCAGGCATATCATTTTACCCTAATCCTACCATTAGTATGTCTGTTTGTCTGTCTGTACGAATATGCAGAGGGCACAAATATGTACCTTGAATGGTGCAGATCATCCCCTAATTTTTTGCAGAATACAGTCTTCCAAATGTCTACATGGTAGGGTATGAGGCAAACAAAATTTGAAAATAACAAACTTTGATGTGACCCATGTTCATTAAAAATTAAATTTCAAAAATTCATTGGAATTCAGTCAGATATTTATTCAATACAATTTTCTTTCAGCTTGTCAGTCCTTTTAAAAAGTTTTTCTAATATTAGTACACAAGTACCTGCTTTTTGCCTCCTTAATCGATGTTTAATCTACTTCATATTTGAACTTTCAAACCATCAGGGGTCTTGGATGATTGTTTTGGTGATGATAAAATTATACATGTAGAAAAAACCCCAACAATTTCCAGAATTAATATTAAAGACCTTGTATATTTGTCAAAAAAACACACATTTTCAATGCAAGAGCTGATGCCCAACATAGAAATACATGTACATGTACTTGTCTTAGCCTAATAACATACAGTACAGAAAGAGTGGTACCGTTATAAATCACTGTGATAGACGTGTCCCACTCTAAGAGTGGATCTAAATATCTTTTTTCCTATTTGAGATCATTTCCTACTCTCTTTTGTATTAAGAGTGACTTAAAATGCAGAAAAAATAATTGAGATATCTCTTAAAGATAAAAAGTTATTCAATATCACTCTCAGAGTGGGACATGTCTATCACGGTGAATTGTCACGGTACCACTCTTTCTGTACTGTGACAAAAGCCATCAGGCTTGTGGATGCGTAAAATTTTCTAAACTAGAGAGATTTCACATATTTACAGTGGCATTACAAGGCAGAGGTACATACGATTAGGCAATCTTATAACTTAAGTATAATATCAATCAAATAGAACTAAAACAGGAAATGTTTACTTAGGTTTTCTGGTTCCCTGGAAACAATGTAAGCCGAAAAGGGAACAAGATCAGAAGAGTACCTACTAGTATATTTTTCAAGATTTAAGATTTAAGTCAATAAGATCTTGAAATCTTGGTGTCTCTATTTGATTACAGTGAAATGTGTCTAAAGAAATTTAAACTAAACCCCCTAAGTGAAATTAACCCAACCCATGTTTACACATAGTCCAAATTTTAAATACGAAGTGATAAAACAAGAAATCTTTGACAGAAAAAAATTGTTAATGGAGTGAAGGACAAAGTGCACAAGATGTGTTTGTGAAACACTACAACAGATCTAGAGCTCCAGATAATGATTGACCAATTGGGTAATTTCACTCTTAGTTTTTTGTAATCAATTGGGTGATATCTTCACCCGTTACAGTAAAAATGAATTGGGTTTCCACCCCTCAGAGCTGCATTATATTGCTTTTTTTCATATAAGATGATAAAAATTACATGAATTATTGTCATCACCTATCAAAGGCTATAGAGTGTAAACATGCATCATTGAAAAGGGTCAAGTTGTCCATGCATATTAAGTAGCAGGACGTTTCGGCCATGCTGAAGATCATATCGTCAATTCTATTCACCTGTTTCTATTCTCATTGATTTGATTAACTGATTAGTTTTTACGTACAGTGAGAAATATTTCTGGCATGTACATGTAAGGATGAGAACAAACTGACCAACTGAAAACGTCACAAGTAATACACTGTTGAAGAAAGTTATAAAGGAGAAATGGGCAACTGGCCGGGCAACAAGTCTTTACTGAGACTGGAAAATAAGGAAATGGATAGGGACAGGAAATTTACCCTTCAATTGATCTTTATTGTGTATGATCTTGTTCCAGAAATATAGAAGGGGTCCTTATACTGCATTGGGTGTGGTTTTCTCCACAGTTTGTCGGTTAAGCATTCCATATTATAACCTGTCCACCTCACTGCCACTTGAAAATGGGTGAAATGAGTAGGGACAGGAATTTAAGTCATCTATATGCGACCCTTAGTGAGTCTGCTCCCCTACGAGATATAATTAGGAGGGGTCAAATTAATCAATTCAAATAAAATGTAAGTAAAAGAAGAAAGGCTTTAAGAAGGAATTAATCACTTAAGACAGAGTTTTGACTGCATTTGCAAAATGTGAGAAAGGAGTAGGGGTAGGAAAATAGCTTTTGTACCACCCCTTCCCCAATGTGTCTTCTCTTGTACGAGAAATATAAAAAGGGTTTTTATACTTCATAGAGAGTGAGGATTAGTCTACAAATGTGTTCAGGCTTTCCTTTGTAGAGACGATGCATTTACTTCATATCCTTTCATTATTTATTTTCGTATTATGATCCGACTACCCCACATAGATAGGGCATTCCCCTACCCCCACCACCTGGGGATGCCCCTGGCAGCATTGTTTTGAAAGAGACTTATATCAATATAGTTGGGCTTTTGTTATGCTCAAAATATTAATGATACGCTTTATCTATCAGAAGCTTCAGAAATAGGTATGTTTTATTTCTACTTTTAAAAAATGAACCTTATATTTGCAATGTGAATCTGATGGGCGTATTTTTACTTGAAAATCCGTAGAAAATGCAGGAAATCCGTAGTGCAAAAGACGTTTTCCTCTCAAAATTCTTCTACTGTTACCCTGAACCAAAGTTCTGACAAGACAATGGGGTGAAAATACGCAACTCTCCATGATAGCATTGGGTGAAAACTCATTGCTGCAGAAATATTTGGGTTATGTCATTTTTAAGTTGGGTTATTAGACATATGTCAAAGAGAATACATAGGTTTTCATTGATTTTGATTGCGTAATCACACAAAAACGCAGCTTATCTGTTGCTCTGCTACAAGTACATATGCTTATTAGTTACATGGAATCACAATATTTTGGTTAGAGTTATCTTTCTTTACACACAAAACATATATTTACATTTTGACTTCCATGACCTTGACCTTTAATCTAACCTAATTTATTAGGCATATTTACATGTATGTTTCTCTTGACTAGACATATACACTTGCAAAGAAAGATAAGTTTACCTTTCATACATGTAGTTCAAAAGTTATAGCCAGATCAATCAGGAACTAACTAGAGGCTCAGAAACTGAGTCTGAATTGCTCACCTGACAAAATGCTTGCAGCAGGGGATGAAACTGATGTTTATCCTGTAGGATCCTGTGTTAAAATACAAATGTATGTTCTGTGCTGGTGGTCTTGTTTTTTTATCAGATCAAAACAAAAAGTAAGCAATCTTAATCTTGGCTGAATTTGCTTCAACACTATCGACACATATGATGAAAAAGATGATTCCTATAGGGGTCCTATTTTAAACAAAAGTTCTGTGCTTGGAGCCATTTCTTTATTCAGATATGAACGAAATGAGAATTCTTTGTAAAAGACCTTCCATACATCATTTCAGTACAGTTTAGTTAAATTTGCTTCAATAGTTTCATAGCAGATGTCGAAATGATGTTTTTCCTATACATGTAGGTTAAAACTAAGATCCGCGCTGGCCATCATGTTTTTTCTACCGAATCAGAACGAAATGTGCAATCTTTGTGAAGGACCTTCCATACATCATTCCTGTAAAGTTACGTTGAATTTGCTTCGATGGTTTCAGAGGAGAAGATGAAAATGTGAATTTTCCATAGCATTTAATGTTAAACTATGTTCCTTGATACCGACATGTTTTTTTTATCGGATTGGAATGAAATGAGCAATCTTTGTAAAGGGCCTTCCATACATAATTCCTCTTTGAAAGAGGCAATGTTCAGATTTTTTCAAGAGAAACCAACAAATGATTCATGCATGGAAATAGGCATTCATACAATGTTGTTCACATGTAAATGAAACATTCTTCAGTAAATTCTGTAAACCTGTCAAGTAAGATGAACCCAAAACATCAAGTACCGTGATTCCATATAGAACATATGATAATTCGGTTTAATTTTGTTTATTTAAAACAGTCAGGGGCATCATCAAAAACAGTTAGAAATTTAATAACCTTTATTGGTTAGATTTTTCCATTTTTTGAATTATCTCCCTTAGGGAAAATTGCAAAAATAACTAAAATTGGTTATTTCTTCTACAACATGTAAAATTTTCATCAAGCTCTGAATCAAGAAACTTGAACAACAAAACCACATATGATTTATCTTAATTATCAATGAACTGCTTATATTAGATAATGAACATATAATTGGCATTTAAATTCCCTTGGGGGCTTGACTTTGACCAACATGCATACCATGTTCCTGATGGTGCGTATCAGATGTTATGGTTTCAAATTATAAAGGAAATGTTAATTTATCAAAGAAAGATACCAACACAAATGAGAAAAATTTATTATGGCCACAATCAGGATTTAAAGATCAAAGGAAATTCAAAAATAACCATTTTCCATTACTTATTGAAAATGAAAATAACTGAAAATGATTTGTAACTGTTTTTGATGATGCCCCTGACTGTAAAATAAGGTGAAGTTTCTGACATTTGTCTGGTGTGTTATCATCATACTTTCACTACTTTAAGCTATGAAAGCTTTGATATACATGTATTTACCATGCATTTGTAGAGACTATGTCTCTGATGAAAACATGTACATTGTAATACTTCATATATTATTTTTTTCTGACTGCAGAAAAAAATAATTGTTTGATCAAACTTGTATTGTATATGCAAGGTAATAATTTGGTATTTGTGAATATTGCTCCAGGAATCATCAATGATATAAATACAAAAGTATGCATTTGTAGTCATTATATTTCTTTGAACAAGTGCATTGTATATATAGTAACAAGTCTCGGCATTTGTCAAGTTTTCCTCGTTTGGCAACATCCCAATCGTAGGACCAATTTGGCCCTTTGCTGCTTGCTCTTGTGTCAAAATATTAAATGATCATTTACCTGGATATTCTTCAGACCTTTTGCAGCAGCTAGCTTGTTATGTATTTATAATCCGGATTAAATATTACACATGCTCTCATAAAAAAGAACATAAAAATTCCTAACCGGAAGTGAATCAGTGTATGATGAATAAATATATCGAAATCATATTGTTTCGTTTCTTCAAAAATTTATCCAAGGACTTAATCGAAATTTTATACTTGTGTTTATATCATGACAATTAGAAAACTACAACACCAAAAATTATATGAAAATTGTAGGAAGAAACAGAATGTCAAGCTCTTTTTAATGGCACAACTTCAAGGAAAATCGGACAAAAAATAAGCTCTACAGAATTTTTTAAATGAAGTCCATTTTTATATGAAATGCACTGGAAAATTTCAAAATTATGAATACTTTTGACCTAAGACTGTACTTGCTTATTTCTTAATATTTATAATTCATTTATAAATATTTATAATTCATTTGTTAACATTAAAAAAATCATTTAAAAGTATTTATGATTAACAATTCGTTTATTAATATTAACAATTACTTTTTTTTAATATTTACGATTCAATTATAAATGTCAATAATTCCTTATCAATTCATAAATATTCATAATTGATTTAGTAACATCTATAATAATTAATATTAATAATTCGACGAATTATAAATATTAACAATTCAATTATCAATCTATATATGGTGTGAGGTTGCTATATGGTGTGAGGTTCCTCACTGTGTTGAAGACCGTACGGTGACCCCTAGATGCTTTGTTTTTGATCGTTTTAACCTGGATATGGGACGTTGTCTCCTTGACATTTACCCCATTTCCTTTCCTTTTCATAATTATAAATATTAACAATTGATTTATTGATATTTATTATTTTTGCTTATTTCTTAATATTTATAACTCATTTATAAATATTCATAATTCATTTGTTAATATTAGAAAATAATCTATACGTTTTTATGATTCATTTATCAACACATAACAATTCATTTATTAATATTAACAATTAATTTATTAATATTTACAGTTCAATTATAAATAATATTAACAATTCCTTATTAATTCATAAATATTAATAATTGATTTATTAACATCTATGATTCGTGCTTATTTCTTAATACTAGTATTTATAATTCATTTTCATGAACAATTCATTTATTGATGTTAACAAATCATTTATACATATTTATAATTGATTTATCAATATTAACAATTCATTTATTACAATTTACAATTCAATTATCAATAGTAATAATTATTCTCTCATTTATTAATATTAATAAATTAATTACAGATATTAACAATCGATTTATAAATATTTCTAATGATTTGTTAATGTAAACAATTATTTATAAATATTTATAAATAATTAACAATATTTAATATTAATAAATCGAGTATTTTTGTCCACTTTGGCTTGCTATAACTATGAATACGAATAATTTATTTCTCACAAACTATAACATAGTTACAGAGACATGAAATATTATTACATTAAGTAAATGCATGTGTAAACATTATACACCAATCAATATATGAATTGATATAATATAATATAGACAATTAATCTGGAGGACTGACTTTCGCTAATATCTTTTTAAAAAACCTACACAATTTTTCCAAAATTACCTTGTTTGTGGAACTGAATAACTGATAAAATTTATAAGTATTTACATTTGAACAATAGTAAATAGGAAGAAGCTCCTTTCTCTCAATATTGAATGCAGAACGAGATAGAATAAAATGGTACTCGTCTCCGATGTCACTGGAGTCACAAAGATGGCATTTTCTCTCATTTCTAGGTGAGCCATGCCATCTTCCTGTCTCCACTGGCAAACGGTGACTTCCACATCTATACTTAGAAAAGAAATATAATAAATTATTTGGTAATATTGATAAATATTTTTCAAAGCCAAAATGTGTTTTAAAAATTCTATAACATAATGTTTTTGAAGAACTGTTAATAAATGACATACACTCTTGCTTAAACTGATCTTTTAGTCGCAATTCGACACTTTAAACAACCATTTATCAGCTAACTGCATTTCCCAAATATTTGATAAACCACAATGGTCAAAAATTGATTTGATACAAATTAACCACCTTGTAACAAAACCATAATTCCTCTTATATATTAAAAGCAATTTGGAAGCCAAATGACACAATTTACATTCCTTTCCATTTATCATACGTCTCCAAAAATTAATCATTCGCATTTTTACGCTTATTATGATAGGATACCTACCAAGTTCAGAATAAACAATAAAACTTGGTGTAGATTGTTTTAGATGTAAAATTAATATAAAATTAATTTACAGAACTTTAAATGTACTTGCTCTAACATATCTAAATTTTCAAAACCCCATATTTCAGACCCATAAAGTAGAATTGGCATCACTACTTTATCAAAAAGATCAAGTTGACACTCTATTGATAAATGATTTTTTCTTCCCTTTTTCAGAATATCATACATAACCTTGCTTGCCTGTTCTCTCAAATATTTCCTCGTGGATAAAAAAGACCCACTTCTATTAAAAAGGACTCCTAAATATTTATAATCTTTTACAATTTCTATTTCTTTTCCATTGATATAAAAATTTTAGTTTATCTGGAATTCGGCATTTAGAAAATATCATAACTTTAGTTTTGTTTAATTTTCAATTTCCAATTTTCACAATAAATTGCAATTTCATTCAACATTGACTGGTAATCTGTCGAGTTCTCGGACAGGAAAACGGTGTCATCAGCGTATAACAGTAAAAAGTTTTTAAGGTACAAGTCTAATTCATTTTCCATATCTTTTGTCAATGAGTTAAGACCCAATACATTTGTGTTTTCAAAAAAGTTCTGTAAATCATTTAAAAATATTGAAAACAATACAGGAGATAAATTTTTACCTTGTCTTACTCCAACTTCACATAAGAAAAAGTCTGACTTTACATTATTATAACTGATACACGACTTGACATTGTCATACATGTTCTGAATGACTCGAAAGAATTTTCCATTAATATTACTTTGAAATAATTTGTATAATAATAAATTACGCTGCACCGAATCAAACGCCTTTTCGAAGTCGATAAAG
>MJUU01050547.1:24204-67911 GCA_002080025.1 Modiolus philippinarum | reverse complement strand
ACTGAAAAACTTTATATACATCAAATGTTCAAATGTATTGTCCTCTACCCTAAACATATCAGACTCAAAAGTATATCGATTCTCTCTACTGTGGGGTGGTTATTAACTGACTGGCAAGTTAACTCGGTAGTTGAATTACCTTAATTTGCAGGCAGCTGGCATGTATCTAACTTTCATGTATTTACTATTACTTGAATGTGCGAGTAAAAAAATATGAAAGCTCAGCAGAAATTTTAAACACATCATCAGAACATTCATTTAATTAGAAAGGTGTGATCCTGGTTTGCCCACTTTTAATTATAGGTAAAAATAAACATAGTGGGCTGTGTTGTTTTAATAATTAAAGTTTGTTTCTAACTTGTATTTAATATTTACCTGTATATCAAATGACATATTAACAAAAATAAAATAAATTGAAATTTAAAATAATTTTCATGTCAAAGATTTTTTTCATTTTGAGTATAATAACATTTTAACAAAATAATACTGTTTCATGGGTACACTGATGACAGATAATAAATAGTTTACATAAAATAATGTTAAAAATAATTAAAATTTAAGACTTTGTACATGTATTTAAAAGGTTGATTTTAATGCCTATAGGCAATAATCATGTCAAATTAGGCACTAATCAAGTCTTGTTTATCACTGACACAAAAGTAAATATGACAAACAACTGATTAGAAGCCATATTGCTATAGGCATTTATAATAAAATTCAGTAAACATATTTTTAAATGTTTATACTACAATAATTTTAAATTTAATTTATATTTCAATTAATTTGATATCAAGAGTTGCTCTATTAAAACATATAAAAAATGAAAAAAATGCATCAGAGGAAACAGTAATTTGCACAATGTCCACATTTGAAAACAAGAGAAAAAGTGCCTATTCTTGTATATTAAAAATACCAAGTCATAGACTCATAATAATATTTTGTGTAAAGAAACTATCTGAACTTTCTTGAATAAGAGGTAGCCATCCACTCTCTTTTAGCATGTATATGTAATTGAATGTAATTGAAAAAGTAATTGAAATTAAAACCCTTTTTTGGTAAGTAATTAATTAAAATACAATTACATGTATTCACATTTTTGTCAATTACACATTACTTCCAATTACATCAACATTTGTAATTAATTACAATTAATTACAATTACACATTACAATTACCCCATCCCTGTCACTAGAAAACAGACAAGACACACAAAGGCGTAAGAGTACATTCTGCATTCGTGCGCAGGGCTTAAAGATTATGGAAAAAATGTTTCACATCATCACTATGAACCAAGAAAGATAACTAAAAATGTAAGTAGTGAAACCGTCTGTATTATCCATAAAGACTTTGCTCAAGTCCCCCCATTTTCCATCCCTCTTTCGGGAGGGAAAGTGACAAGGTTATGTTGAGCTGCTAATTAATACGTTGTAATAATTGTTTCGCCTTACTAAGTTTTGGCCAGCCTCGCAAAGATCATTGGTCGACCGAACCATAAATCTTGGTTAATTTGGTTGATTTTGCCAATCCCGACCTCAACCCTATTTGTTGATGTTACTTTTGTTATCATTGTTAATACATCGGCAAACGAATACCGAGGAAAATAGAGAGAAAAGGGGGAAAATTCTCAAATAAAAAATAAGCAAACAACATGGCAATTTAGATGTGACACAAGAAAAGACGTTCCATTGCTTGATATGTATTTGTAGAGACTTTGTCTCATGTGCATTTACTCTATATCCTTTCATTGTTCAAACAACATAGCAAAGATCAAATAGTAAATGAATTTTTTCGGCACAAAACTAAAGCAACAGCAGTGTTAACTCCACAAAACTTGGTGGTATCATCAGGTTCTCCGGAAGGGTAAGCACGATCTGCTCCGTTGCACCCGTCACAAAGCCACACAAAATATGGCGTTGAATGATTTGTTCGGAACTGATTGGTAATGGTTATTTTTTTTTAACCAAGAAACAAAAACCAAATATAAATCATTTTATGTGTTACTTCTTTAACCCACAGAAAGTACCAAGTTAAAAGTTTTAAAAGATTCTATGTAAGAAAACCTGATCGACAATCATCGAAGACAAAACTATAATAAAACAGTGTGTTAAACAAGATGACACAGAAAAAGAAGCACTGACAGTGTTTGTTAACTCCTACTGAAAACCGGAAGCAATCACAGGCACTCCGGGAGGGTAAGCATGATTTGCTTCACGCGCTGCATCCGTCACACTGCCAATGGAAAGCCCGATGTTGTTAAAGTGTACAGCAGTTGAACGTAATCTTGATGTACAAGTTTATGAGACAGCAATTTTATTCTGTTGACAAAATCACTATACAAGCTACAGGCACAACAATAGCGGATGAGTTGTGAAATTAAGCTTCCATGTGCCGGAGATGTTGGTATATTAATGCTCAAAAATAAAAAGTTCACGACAAGAAAGTCGAAATCATCATCAAATTCGTCGTAAAGTTGTTGTTTCCAGACCCCAAGGGTTAGTAATATAGATTTGTTAGTCCGTTATGGTAGTGACGATGGTGTATCATTGGCTTCTTTTATTTCGAGACCAAGTCATTTAAGGTATATAAAATAAAGATACTCCTTAAAGTGAGGACTGTTCACTGAGAGAACCACAACTGTATAGCTAAGGCAACGGATACAGATGATGATGTTTTCGAAGAAAATGACAACGAATGTGTGTTTGTAGAGTTACCTTGTCTTACTCCAACTTCACATAAGAAAAAGTCTGACTTTACATTATTATGACTGATACACGACTTGACATTGTCATACATGTTCTGAATGACTCAAAAAAATTTCCATTAATATTACTTTGAAATAATTTGTATAATAATAAATTACGCTGCACCGAATCAAACGCCTTTTCGAAGTCGATAAAGACACAGTGTAACTTTTTACGCTTTAATTTTAATAACTCAAAAAATGCATATAGAGTAAAAATATGGTCTGAAGTTGAAAAGTCTTTTCTGAAACCCGCTTGGTTCTCATCTATAATACTAAATTCGTCAAGAAAATTACATAATCTTGTATTCAAAATGGACGTAAATAGTTTTCAAAGAGTGGATAACAAAGTAATGGGACGATAATTTTGTGGATCTAATCTATTTCCTTTATTTTTAAGAATTGGTATGAGAATTCCTACTAGCCATGCTTCGGGGATAAGACCTGTGTCAAAAATTAGGTTGAACAACTGTTCATATACACCTATCATAAAATCTATCGATGAACAGATATATAAATATATATATTAATTATCATATCATCACCAGGTGATTTGTTATTTTTCATATTCTTTACAGCTTTATAAATTTCCTCTTTCGTAATCTTTCCATTCAAATACGTATCTTTCAAAATTGATGATGTTGTTATACCAAATCTATTTAGAAGTATTTCAATTGAAATTTCATATGTAAGAAGGCTTGATATCATTGTCAACGGAAATTATGTCCTTAGCTAGCTGTCGGTAACTGCGAGCATTTGTCCGGACAGTACCTGTGTGTATTGTCTTCATGTTTTATGTACTTCATTGTAAGGGTACCCGTCTTGATAAGTTGGACTTTTTTCTAGTTTGATTTTTACTGTATTTATTTTTAGCCATTTACCACACATAGGGGGAGGGTTTGGATCCAAGAAAACGAGTTTAACCCCACCGCAATTTTTGCGCCTGTCCCAAGTCAGGAATATGTTGGTCATTGGCTTGTCCTTGTCTTCTTATAAAATTTTAGTTTATATTTATATTTATAGTTTACTTTATATTTGGGTTATTGGATGTGGTTTGTTTCCATTGATTTATTCATTTTTTTTTACCTTTTTGGGACCATTTAGGGCTTACTATATGGTGTGAGGTTCTCACTGTGTTGAAGACCATATGGTGACCTCTAGATGTTTTTAACCTGGATACGGGATGTTGTCTCCTTGACATTTACCCCATTTCCTTTCTTTTTCATATTAAATAATCACAGTTTAGACTGCTCGGTATATTGTAAGTATTACCACAATGGTAATTTTTATTCAAGTTTTTAAAGAAATTAAATAAACTATCAATAGGTATATTACTTGGTTCCCTCAATTTTCCACTATTTAAAATTTTCCATAAATCTCTAGGTTTTTTTGAGCGCAAGTTTTTCATTTTAAATCTCAAATTATGATTACGGAGTGAAATGCTATTATCCATAGTTTTCTTATACATTAATTCACTTTTGCGCAATCTTTCTTTACAAATATTAGATCCATAGTGTTTATACAAGCGCTTTGACCGTCTAAAATCTTTACGTGCATCTTTGCAATCCTCATTAAACCAATCACCGTGTTTTGGTTTAGATATACACTTACTTTCATTAAACTTGTAGTTACCAAAAGTTGATCTAGCCGATCCTAATAAAAAATCTCTAACTTTACATGTAATCTGCTAAACATGTTCTTTAGTTACATTTTCTGTATCATTATTATACGATTGTGTTAAGTCTAAAAGTTCTGCAATTAAGTCTTTGTTTATGTTCTCTTTGAATAAATTAACCTGGTCATATTTCCATTTACCAAAACTAACCGGGCACTATAGATGATAGTTTAATAAATATTACAAATGAATCTGAATCTGATTTGTTACCCCTGAATTTGTTGTAATGCAGGGACCTAACAAGTAATGTCGCTGAAGTATATAATATATGTCAGGTTATAAAACTATCTACGTTTTGTGTAGTTTTAACCACAGCGACTAAACAGTACTATAATGTGTAGTTGTTAAGAAATGATCCTAAACGGGAAAAATTAACAAACAGTAATCAAGCGTAAAACGTAGGTCAACGTCACCAAATTGACCATGAATTGGGTAGGTCTCAACAATTAAGATGATTAATTTAATACATCATAACTAACGAGGCTGGCCAAAACTTAGTAAGGCGAAACAATTATAACAACGTATTAATTAGCAGCTCAACATAACCCCCCCATTTTCCATCCCTCTTTCGGGAGGGAAAGTGACAAGGTTATGTTGAGCTGCTAATTAATACGTTGTTATAATTGTTTCGCCTTACTAAGTTTTGGCCAGCCTCGCAAAGATCATTGGTCGACCGAACCATAAATCTTGGTTAATTTGGTTGATTTTGCCAGTTTGAAATTATATATCCCGACCTCAACCCCATTTGTTGGTGTTACTTTTGTTATCATTGTTAATACATCGTCAAACGAATACCGAGGAAAACAGGGAAAAATGGGGGAAAATTCTCAAATAAAAAATAAGCAAACAACATGGCAATTTAGATGTGACACAAGCGAAGGCGTTTTTTCCATTGCTGGGTTTTACTACAAATGTATATGTTTGTATTGGCTTTGTCTCATGTGCAATTACTCTATGTCCTTTCGTTGTTCAAACAACATAGCAAAGACGAAACAATAAATGAAGCCGAACAAGTTCGGCACAAAGCTAAAGCAACAGCAGTTTGAACCCCACAAAACTTGGTGGTATCATCAGGTTCTCCGGAGGGATAAGCACGATCTGCTCCGTGGCACCCATCACATAGCCACCAAAAATATGGTGTTGAAATATCTGATTGGGAACTGATCGATAATTGTTATTTTTGAACTCAGAAACAAAACCAAATAAAAATCTTTCTAGTCTTACTTCTTTAACCCACAGACAGTACCAAGTAAAAAGTTTGAAAAGACTCTGAGTAAGAAAACCTGATCGACAATCAACGAAGACAAAACTATAATATAACAGTGTGATAAACAAGATGACACAGAAAACAAAGCACTGAAAGTGTTTGTTAACTCCTACTGAAAACCGGGAGCAATCACCAGGCACTCCGGAAGGGTAAGCATGATTTGCTTCATGCGCGGCATCCGTCACACTGCCAATGGAAAGCCCAATGATGTAAAAGTGTACAGCAGTTGAACGTAACCTTGATGTACAAGTTTATGAGACAGCAATTTCATTCTGTAAGTCTGCCGGTAAGTCTGTAAGTCTCATCCAATTTGGGGACTTCCGGGTGCATAATTTGTACCGGAAGTTGCATTTTGAACAGAAACATATGCCGTTTTAAGCAAACAATAAGGACGTCATAATCCCACAACGTCATATTTGGGAGGGAAACGTTTTCAAAATTGAATTTTATCGTGATATCTCGGTGTCACATGACGAGACTTACAAACCCTATTTTCATTCTGTTGTCAAAATCGCTATACAAGCTACAGGCACAACAATAGAGGATGAGTTGTGAAGTTAAGCCTCCATGTGCCGGAGATGTGGGTATATATTAATGGTCAAAATAAAAAGTTCACGACAGGAAAGTCGAAATCATCGTCAAATTCGTCGTAAAGTTGTTGTTTCCAGACCCCAAGGGTTAATTATTTAGATTTCTAAGTTATTTATGGTAGTGACGATGGTGTATCATTGGCTTCTATTATTTCGAGTCATTTTAGGGTATATAAGATAAAGA
This sequence comes from Modiolus philippinarum, assembly GCA_002080025.1. Lineage (NCBI taxonomy): Eukaryota > Metazoa > Mollusca > Bivalvia > Mytilida > Modiolidae > Modiolus > Modiolus philippinarum. The sequence continues at coordinate 61,455 of MJUU01050547.1, read as the reverse complement.
TACTCCTTAACGTGAGGACTGTTCAATGAGAGAACCACAACCGTATAGCAGAAACTAAAAATGCTTTTTAACTAGTCTTTTTATGAACGAATACAGAATAAATCGGCTAAAAGTGGAGCACAACTAGTCCCCGTAGTATGGCAATGATACCCCACTCTTTATGTTTTTCGTTGGCATCAGGGCTGTGTTTAAAAAAATAAAATCACAACCTTGCACCAAATATATTTTTTTCTCAATTTTTAGTATAGAAATACTGATCTATTAAATTCCAGAGTACCGAGTACCGAGACTTAAACTTACCATAGTGTAGAAAATCAAATGTTTAAAGGCTGTTGCAACGGTTAAATCCAGTTAAAGATAAATATTCTAATAATAACAATGAAAATGCACATTAGACAAAGTCTCTACAGTAGTGTCTAAAAGGGGATTTGGCGCAACCGCCTATTTTCAAGGGGAAAGCCTGCATAACACCCAAAACCTCGACGGCCAGGTATCCCTTTTAGGCATAGTGTAAATACGGGGATGGGATACCGGTATGTATTGGACGGTAGACAAGTTGCCACAGAGGATAATGGAGATAAGATCACCTTAAAGAGATATGCGCCACAAATTGAAATTGATAAAGGCAGCAGTATTGTAATACCCCCAACCTGATAGATGGGTGAGCATATCCAGGTGTGACGGCAAGTCAAGCCGCGATTTAAGTACCAACCAGGGGATCAGATGACCATCTGCGGCATCACACTCAAGGTTAAGGAGGGATAGTTCTGCAATACCAAGAGCAAGCCCGGAAAGGATTGTCTCTGCTGAAGGCATAGTAGGTAACCACAAAAGCGGGATGAGGAGGAGACCATACAAGTCGAGGGTAAGATGTTGGTAAAGGTGACAATGAAGACCACTCGTCAAATAGCTAAGAATGAGGATCTGTAGGGGTCAATAGGAAAAATGAGGCATTCGTGAAGCTCATAGAAGATAAAACCACTAGTAACTTTACCCACAAGAAAGTTTTCAGCAAAAAACAGCTCAAAGCGCTAGCAAAGACTCGCGGCCTTACCCAGTATTCCCAACTAAAGAGAGACGACCTCCTCCAGCTGGTGAAAGAGGACATCAAAAGCACCCAATCCAAGGATGAATTTAAGAACACCAATAGGCGTCAGGCAATGAATAGTGTATTTTGCACGATCGTCAACCCTCGAAGCCGCAACGGCATGGCCACTTTTTTGAGGGTAAGTCGAAGCACCATCACCACCATCATGCCCAAAGCGCTTACCAAAAGAAAGGGATTGAAGGTGCTCTTACTGCTTCTAGCTTACTGATGAAGATCAGCCCCGTGACTGCAGAGGATACCTACGTCATCCCTACTTCCGATTATCCCTTGCTACCCTAACCTAGTCATCTGACCTCGAATTGGAGATCGCCTTCATGAAGGAGAATGTAAAGGAAAATATGGCAAGGTGCATGCGAGAAGAGAGCGGTAGACGTTCGGACACATCGAGAAACTAGAAATAAACCTTAACAAATTCAAGTAGCTTGTGGCAGGGATGGGGTAATTGTAATGCGTAATTGTAATTGATTGTAATTAATTACAAATTTTGATGTAATTGGAAGTAATGTGTAATTGACAAAATTTGGAATTACATGTAATTGTAATTTAATTAATTACTTTCCAAAAAGGTGTGCAATTTCAATTACTTTTCCAATTACATTCAATTACATGTACATGCTAAACGCGAGTGAATGAAAGATGGCGACCTCTTCTTATGAGTATTCAAGAAAGCTCAGATAATTCTTTACACAAAATCGATGATGCGTTCGTCTTTTATACAAGAATACACACCTTTTCTATTTTGTTTTCAAATGTGGACATTTTGCAAGTTGCTGTTTCATCTGATACATTTCCCCCCATTTTTAACACGTTTTGATAGAGCAACTCTTGATAATTAAATTTATAAATATTGTTGTATAAACAGTTAAAAATGTATTTATTGCATTTTATTATAAATGCCTAGATCAATACGGCTTCTATCAGTTGTTTGTCACACTAAGTATTTACTTTCATGTGAGTGAGTATCAAGACTTAATTAGTGTCTAATTAGTGCCCTCAGACATTTAAATTAACCTTTTGAATACATGTACATTTTTCAATTAAGTGAATGTTCTTTGATGCGTTTAAACTGTCTGATAAGCTTTCATAAATATTTTACTCACACATTCAAGTAACAGTTATACAAATGTATATGAAATACAAAAAATACCGAAGTTGCATCAAAAGCAGTAAATTTCGTTATGCTGTACACGTGTGAAAGTTAGACAAATGTCAGCTGCTTCCCAACTGAGAGAAGCACTGAAAATGTTTGTTAACTCCTACTGAAAACCGGGAGTAATCAAAAGGCACTCCGGAAGGGTAAGCATGATTTGCTTAACGCGCGACATCCGTCACACTGCCAACAGAAAGCCCGATGTTGTAATAGTGTACAACAGTTGAACGTAACCTTGATGATAAGTTTATGAGACAACAATTTCATTCTGTTGACAAAATCGTTATAGAAGCTACAGGTACAGCAATAGCGGATGAGTTGTGAAATTAAGCCTCCATGTGTCGGAGATGTGGGTATATTAATGCTCAAAATAAAAAGTTCACGACTGGAAAGTCGAAATCATCATCAAATTCGTCGTAAAGTTGTTATTTCCAGACCCCAAGGGTTAGTAATATAGATTTTTAAGTCAGTTATGGTGGTGACGGTGGTGTATTATTGGTTTCTATTATTTCAAGTCATTTAGGGTATATAAAATAAAGATAAAGATACTCCTTTAAATGAGGGCTATTCAATGAGGGAACTACAACCGTATAGCAGAAACTAAAAATACCTTATTGTCTTTTTTAACTAGTCTTATTTTGAACGAATACAGAATAAATCGGCTAAAAGTGGAGCACAATTAGTCCCCGTACTTATCACTATGGATGAGTATCGTCAATAAAATATTGTATCATGATATATCGATACAGGGCAAGCGTATCGTGATACGTATCAATACATATCGTCTTCTGATTTCTCAATTTGATTACATTTTTAAATCTTCTTCTTTTAACTATTTCATAAAACAACGGCAGTAGAATACCGAAGGAACAAAGGGGTGACATTCACAAAAATCGAAGTCCAAAGACAGGGCAAAAACGAGAACACAGAAAACAATGACGTTAGACACAAAAACAATGACGCCAGACAGACACAAAGCACAGAACCAGATGTGATAAAATAGTAAAATATTCCTTAGTGAGACAAGAGTGTTCATTTTCATGTAGCTTGATAAATTTATTTGTCCTTTTATGACTTTTCCATACCAAAATCAGAAAATTCCGAGAATTTAGGTGGTACAGATTCTGAAATTTTAGCAGAAATCAGAAAACGATACGTATCGATACGCTGGATTCCGTATCGATATACCTAGTTTGTTGAAAAATATCGCGATATATCGATATATCGGTGTATCGTTACACTCCTACTTATCACTATTGACTGCTGGAATATTTTTCCTCCAAATTGTTATCAATTGAAAATTGAAGCATTGCAATGATTCCCCACTCTTTATGTTTTTCATTGGCATCAGTGCTGTGTTTAAAAAAATAATATCACAACCTTGCACCAAATATGATACAAACCCTTTTTCTCAGTTGTTAGTATAGAAATACTGATCTATTAAATCCCAGAGTACCGACTTAAACTTGCCACGTGGAGGGGTAAAGAGTGTAGAAAATGTTTAAACACTGTTCCGTGGTTAAATTCAGTTGAAGATTGATATTCTAATATTAACAATGAAAGGATAAGGAGTATATGCACATGAGACAAAGTCTCTACAAATTGAAGTAGTGTCTAAAAGGGGATTTTGGCACAACCGCCGATTCTCAAGGGGAAATCCTGCATAGCACCCAAACCCCGACGGCCAGTTGCAAACTGGCGGAATCTCTATAAGTCATAGTGTAAATACAGGTGCAAACTGGCGGAATCCCTATAAGGAATAGTGTAAATACAGATGCAAACTGGCGGAATCCCTATAAGGCATAGTGTAAATACAAGGATCGGATATGTATTGGACGGTAGACAAGACGCCACAGAGGATAGTGGAGATAGGGACACCTAAAGACAGATGCGCCACAAATAAATAAATAAGGGGATGGAATCTAGTAGTGATACAATGGATCGCTACCAGAATTTCTTTCTGGAAAATTAAGAAGATTCGGAGCATTGCACCCCAACCCCAATGGCAGCAGTAGTGTTGCAATGCCCCCAATCTGATACAGATGGGTGAGCACATCCAGGTGTGCCAGCAAGTCTAGCCGCGATTTGATCATCAATCAGGGGAGCAGAAGACCACCTGCAGCGTCACAAGAGGAAGAACAGACAGTTCTGCATGAACAAGAGCAAGCCCGGAAAGGATTGTCAAGTTTCAAGTTTTATTAATACACTGTGACAGTTATTTCACTGTAACAAGAGGAAAGGATTGTCTCTGCTGTACGCATAGCAAGCAAAAACAAAAGCGGGAAGAGGAGGAGACCATACAAGTCAAGGACAAGATGTTGGTAAATAACAAAATACCGAAGTTACTGTTAATTTATTTTCTGCATATGCGCAATTTGACAACTTATGTCTCATCAGTGCAGATAACCAAAACATTTGGAAGTCCGTTAACCAAAAAACATGTTAAAGCTGATAGAGAACAAATAACCAAAAGGGTCTAAATAGAAAAGCCAAAATTCAGCTAAGGACAGAGCTATGCATGAGGGAGATACTCCTTAGTTTTAAACAAAGTTTTGCAAAATTTAGATATTACAAGTTTCAATACAATCGGTTTTCGGGTCAGCACCGAAGTACTGACTACTGGGTTGGCGAATACCCTCGGGGACTAACAGTCCACCAGCAGAGGTATCGGCCCAGTGGTAATAAATAACAAAATACCGAAGTTACTGTTAATTTATTTTCTGCATATTCGCATGAAGACCCCTCGTCAAATAGCTAAGAATGAGGGTCTGAGGGGGTCAGGAGGAAAAACAAGGAGGCCTTCGTGAAGCTCATAGAAGAGAAAACCTCTAGTAACCTTACCCTCAAGGAATGTTTCAGCAAGAAACCGCTCAAAGCGCTAGCAAAGAATCGCGGCATCACCTTGTACTTCAACTAAAGAGAGACGATCTGCTCCAGCTGATGGAAGAGGATATCCAAAGCACCAAATTCAAGGATGAAATGAAGAGCACCAATAGACGTCAGGCACTAAATAGTCGTCATCGAACCCTCGAAGTCGCAACGACATGGGTCACTTTTTTTAATGTAAGTCGAAGCACCATTGCCATCACCATGTCCAGTGCGCTTGCCAAATTGAAGGTGCTCGTACTGCTTCTAGATTACTGATGAAGATCATCCCCGTGACCGGAGAGGATACCTACGTCATCGCCTACTTCTGATTGTCCCTTGCCATCCTAATCTAGTCATCTGACCTCGAATTGGAGAAAATATGGCAAGGTGCATGCGAGCAGGGAGCGGTGGACGTTCGGACACAACGAGAAACTAAAAACCTCAACCAATTCAAGTCGCTTGTGGCAGGGATGGGGTAATTGTAATGTGTAATTGTAATTGATTGTAGTTAATTACAAATATTGATGTAATTGGAAGTAATGTACAATTGACAAAATTGGAACTACATGTAATTGTAATTTGATTAATTACTTACCAAAAAAGGTGTGTAATTTAAATTACTTTTCCAGTTACATTCAATTACATGTACATGCTAAAAGTGAGTGAATGAAAGATGGTTACCTCATTTCTTCTTATGAGTATTCAAGAAAGGTCAGATAATTCGTTACACAAAATATTATTATGCCTTGGTATTTTTTAATACAAGAATAGGCACCTTTTCATTCAGACTTTTTGCAAGTTGCTGTTTTCTCTGATGCATTTTTTCCCATTTATTTTTAGATGTTTTGATAGAACAACTCTTGATAATTAATGTTTGCAACATAAATTAGATTTATAAATATTGTTGTATAAACAGTTAAAAATATGCTTACTGTTTTTTATTATAAATGCCTAGATCAATATTGTTTCTACCAGTTGTTTGTCATATTTACTTTCATGCCAGTGATTACAAGACTGAATTAGTGTCTAATTAGTGCCCTCAGGCATTTAAATTAACCTTTTCAATACATTGTTCATGTACATTTTCGAATTTAGTGAATGTTCTTTAAATATGTTTAAACTGTCTGATGAGCTTTCATAAATATTTTACTCACACATTCAAGTAACAGTTATACAAATGTATATGAAAGTCAGACACATGTCAGCTGCTTGCAAAGTGAGGGAATTCGAAATAACTCACATTATTACTGTGTAAACTGTCTAGTTAGTTAATAACCATCCCACAGTAGAGGATAAACTTTTGGGTCTGATAGGTTTAGACTAGATGACAATACATTTGAACATTTGATGTATATAAAGTTTCGCAGTAATCACATCAGTTAACTTTTTTGGTTGTTTGTTAATTTTGCAATAACACGTATCTTATGCTTTCCTCCATGACTACTACGAGTAATTTTCATTTGAAAGCATAAATAGTAAAAACAAAATATTGGCTTCAAATGTAATTTGTAATTTAATAAATTACATTTGCAAAGAAATTGTCATTTAATTAATTACATTCCAAAATCCTTGTAATTGTAATTAAATTGAGCATTTTTGGGAAAGTAATTGTAATTTAATCAATTATTTTCCAATGTAATTGACCCCATCCCTGGCTTGTGGATAGCTCCTTTAAACCGACCCCATCGGTATTTGCAAAAAGAAGGGGATCAACAGTACGAAAAATGAGAATGATCGCTACTTCCAGTGGGCGATGGTGGCAAACCCACGCTATGCTTGGGTTAACTTGAAGTCAGCAAACCGCGTAGCTCAGTACAAGAGATAGGGAAGCGCTAAAAATTTTGAAGGCATCGACTTTCCGGTCCCGCTCAAGGCGATCGACAACTTCGAGAGGCAGAATCCCATTATTAACGTCAGCATCTTCGGCTTCGACAGCGTAAGAAAGGGCGAGGATAAGGAAGAGGATCTCCAGGTTTACCTCTTCAGGATATCTGAGAATACGGGTCTCACCCACTTAGATCTCCTCTTCCTTAACTGCGAATGTAAGCAGCACAAATGCTTGACCAAGAGCCGTTCACGTTTTCTGACCGGTCACAAAGAGTCAGTCTACTGCCGCAGATGCATATGGCACTTCTCCAGACACGACGTCTTTGACGAGCATTTGGAATATTAAACAAGAAGGGTGCTGTCGGGATCGAAATGCCTTAAGAAGAGTCCAAAATAGCCTTCCAAAACCACAAGAAGCTGATGAGAGTCCCATTCGTGATCTATGCCTGTCCTATTTTGAGTGCTTCATGGAGAAGATCGACACTTGCCAGCCGAATCTGCTGCACCCCTACAGGAAGACCAACCAACTACAGCGACCATCAGGATTATGCTACCGCATCAAGTACTCCAACCGGAACTACAAGGAATCGGTCACCTACTGTAGGGAGGATGCGACAAGCATGCAGTGCAACTGTAAAGGACGTGCGGACAAACGGTAAGCTATACAATGAGACTAAGGCCATGGAGATGGACCACGAGGACAAGGCATGTCCCCAATCGTGCTTCACAATGTGAGTGGATACGATACCCATCTCTTCGTGAAGGAATTTGACGAACGGACGAAGAGCTGTATCCCGAACACGTACATGAAATATATCAGCTTCTCGAAGCAGGTGGATGATAATTTAACTAAACTCGATGGAGCTTAAGATCAGGAAGGGGTCTATCCTTACCTCTATAAGGACGGAATAGCCAAGGTCGAGGAGACAAATCTCACTCTCAATCTCATTCTTCAGCACACTCTCCGGGGACTACGAGAACAGTCAGAGGGTATGGGAAACCTTTGAGTGCAAGCCATACGCGACTACCACGACCTCTACTAGAATCCGACGTTGCAATGCTAGAGGATCAGAGAGATCTGAATGGCAAACTAAAGGCTTGAACCTACACACTACTTCATATCGTCTGACTGGCCTATGAAGCCATCGGGGGAAGATTGGAGCTACTGAGCGTTCCGGATATGCTGATGTTGTTTGAGACGCAAGTAGAGGAGTGGTCGCCATGATCTGCCATCTGCCAACAATCCGTACATGAGCACCTACGACAGAACCCAACCAACCATGTACTTTACTTTCCTGGATGCTAACAACCTTTACTGTTGGGCGAAATCAAAGCCTCTACCGGAGGCGGAGGAGATCAAGGAGATCCTGACCTATCGTGATGATCATGAATATGGTGCTATAGTGGAATGTGACCTTGAACATCCCAATGGTCTCCACGTCGATCACAATAACTACCCGATATCACCAGAGAATGTGGAGATCAACAAAATGCCCAAGCTGGTGCTTCACTTAGGTAAGCGTGAAAATAATACTCTCGACTACAGTAATCCCAAGCTGTACTTGGAGATGGGTATGAAGTTCGCCAAAGTCCGTCGCATCATGAGGTCAGACAACACCCATGGCTCAAACATTTGGTCAACCTGAATACTGCAAAATGACCAAGACAGACCCCGAGAAAGACTTCGTCAAGCCAATAGTCAACTCAGTCTTCGGCAAGACTATGGAGAGTATCCGAAAGAGGCTCGACATCATGCTGTTCACCACTGAGAAGCAAGCACTGAATATAGTGGCCAATCCAAACTTTGATCGTGGGTCGTCTTCACCGAAAACCTAGCAGCCGTTCAAATGAAGACCAAGCTAGACCTAGGAGCCTACATCCTGGACATCTCGATAATCCTGATGTACATCACGGGTTCGAACTGCAGATGTATGTTGACAACGCTAGGTCACTTTCACCGAAACTGACAGTTGTCTTACGAAATTAAGACTGAGGATTTTTACAAGGACATCACGCATCGAGTGCTGGAAAAGTTCTATACCTCCAAATTCCCTACCGATTATCCCTCCGGCATCCACAACAGCATGAAGAAGAAGATTGTCGGGGTATATAAGGACCATGACAGACTTCGTAGGGCTCCGGGCGAAGCTCTACGCCCCAAAGGAGGACGAGTCATGGAGAGCGTCATAAAGACGACAATCCGACGGCCTTAGCACCATCGCGCACGGTCAATACAAAATAGAAAAGGATGCCTCGACGACATGGATAAATATGTAGATAAATCACGGATAGAAGTCAACGAAAATGCTATCAAGAAGCTTTCTAGGATATATAATATAGGATCGGGGCAGGAATATATGAATGAATGCCGCCAGAAGCTGAGAGCTCATCTGGAGGAGAAGATCCAAGAAAGAGAAGTTGTGGAGAAGAGATTTATCGATGAGTATCAAGCAATTTTACAAGACACATACAAATGGAGCTCGAGTCCAGATATGAGCAAATGAGCACCATACACTTGCACGAAATCCTTCTCCCAGTGAAACCCCTCTCGAATGTTGAGCTCGAGGAAGTTGGCACGACTTTGAGAATCCATCGATTTTTTTTCAGATGTAATAACCACGTAGATGCAAGACATTTTTTCCGATCTGTTCGAGAGCGCGGAAACAACTGGCAATATATGTCGTTGGAATTTATCCATGCCTCGTCGGGAAAAGTATGGCTTCTTATACGAAGTTTTTGTTCTTTGGTATCAATGAGGTTCAGAAGTATCATTTCGCTCCAAGCAAATTCTTTAAGATATGCAAATGAGCTGTTAGATACCTTGTTTATTTTTATCGTATGGAAAAGCTAATGGTGAGAGAGTTCTTTGAGCCGAAGTTAACTACTTGCACTTTTCATATGGTCGTATTTCCGTCCTTTTCTTATTTTGATAATTTTTAAGCTTAGTTGTTGGCTCCTAAGCTGATTTTGGCATTTAGATCATATTGGTTATTTGTTCTCTGTCAGTTTAAAACATTTTTTGAGTTTATGGTCTTCCAAACATTTAGATTTTATCTGCACTGAATAGACATAAGTTCTCGAAATGCGCATATGCAGAAAGTAAATTTACAGTGACTTCGGTATTTAGTTACTAGTCACGAAATCTGTTTAATTATGTGGTATGGTACTTCATCATAAAGATCCTCAAAGCAGTCTTCTAACTCTTGGTTTCGCTCTCCAGTGAAATGTATAAAGATATATCAGCGTATAAGGGTCGCACGTTCTGTTTCTCTGAATAACTATAAAAAGATTGCATACACAGCAATGACCACATTTGTACTTCTAGAGTCCTCTACGAACTCCCTTTATTCTGATGTTTTATTTCTATCCATTCAACTGATATTCACTACGAGAATGTAGTTGCTGGTGAACACATTGAAATAATCGACAGGGTAACATGCATTATTTGATTGCGATATGTTGTTTCTCTGTTTGAGTTTTCCAAGAAAAGCTATTCTTATCAATTTGGTATGATCTCAATCCAGGATTTTTATGAATTTTATAATAGTTTATGATTATATATACTAGTACTTCATTGTAAGGGTACTTGTCTTGATAAGTTGGACTTTTTTCTAGTTTGATTTTTACTGTGAGTCTTTTTGTGTATTTTTATTTTTTAGCCATTCAGCACACATAGGGGAGGGTTTGGATCTAAGAAAACGAGTTTAACCCCACCGCAATTTTTGCGCCTGTCCCAAGTCAGGAATATGTTGGTCATTGGCTTGTCCTTGTCGTCTTATAAAAGTTTAGTTTCTTGATATCTGGGTTATTTGATGTGGTTTGTTTCCATTGATTTATTCACTTTTTTACCTTTTTGGGGCCATTTAGGGCTTGCTATATGGTGTGAGGTTCCTCACTGTGTTGAAGACCGTACGGTGACCCCTAGATGCTTTGTTTTGGGTCGTTTTAACCTGGATATGGGATGTTGTCTCCTTGACATTTACCCCATTTCCTTTCTTTTTCATATAAAGGAAAATCATAGATTGGCCAAGTTAGTGTTGAACAGTTTTGGAGAAAAACTACGACTGAGAAGAAACTTACCCAGATCAGAAATACATGTGAACTTGTTTTAATTTCAATATATTGACCAGCTAATAGATTCTCGTCTTGGGTATCAACTCCATGAGCAATGAAATCGTAGAATTATGACATCAGCATAAAGAAAAAGAGTTGATTGAAGAATGCGGACGTACCAATGTAGTGATTACTGGCCATAGAACTTAGAACAGCTCCACAATAACAATGTGGTTAAACGGTCCCTTTTGGGTTTCATTGATTTCTCTTTGATAATTTCTTGTATATTTCTTTATATTGAGCAAAACAGTATATATCTAACTTTTTCACTTGGTCTAAATGTCTTCAGTTTTTTCTAATCCAATATCTGTATCTATCCTGTCTACTATTTTCGTCCCAGATCGAACTGGGGTGAATTACAGTTACTTTCAACATGTTAAGTATCTCTTTATAGTCTGGAAGGGCAAAAATGTCAGCAAAGAAGAAGGTCAGATTTACAGTAGTTGAAAGTAACTATCTGACCACAAGGAAAAGAAATTATTTGGACATCAAGCAAGGGAGCTTTTGCTAAATACAGCTCTAACATATTCATTTGTTATCAATAAACATAGAGGCATTTTAGAACGACATACTATCACTTGAAAAACTGACTGAAGAAGCTTTTTAGAATACGACACATTCAGTTGGAATCACTAATTCAACACTGTTGAAATTTATTTATTTTAGAGCTCCAAGTAAATTATTTTTCTTCAAATACCACCTAGTAAAATAGGAGGCATATTATATATTAAAACGTTGGAATCAAGTCATTTCCACTAACTGGTATATGAGGCACCAAAATCTGCTTTCAACTAGAAAGAGTTTATATCTCGAAATTCGTGTATTGAATCAATTAGAATATGTGGAATATGTGGATGAAAAAAACCCTTCGGACATTCAAGATTACAGACAGACAATCAAAATAGATTCAAAATGAATCAACAGTTTCCTTCAGGAATTAGGAGGCTTCAGAGAGAAGTATGACATTATGCAGTGCACCATCTAAAAGAAACAAAACATCTCAATCAAGATGAAAGTGTTACAGTGAGAGCAGAATTTGCGTTAAAGGTAAAATAGGTTTTGTTGCTGACAATTTACAATTTTTTTTCTATAAAGGATATTGAAAGAAACAACAGAAGTGTGTTCAGGCAGGTTGAAACCAAAATAACAAAACGATTTCAGAAAATTTCTTGAGTTTTGGAGTCAACAAAACACAAGTTGTAGATTTTTTTGGGTCAATGAATGGACTCAGCAGAACTAGAAGCCAATGTCAAAAGGGTCTGAACCTTTCGTTTCAAATGAAAACAGTTGCGAAAGAATTTCAGTGAGGAATGGTGATATGGTGAATAATGGATGACAGAATGGAACAGCACACAGAAAAAGGCTGACGCAAAAATGTTTTTGAACGCCAAATATGCCACTGGTGATGGATTCAAATTTAATGTGAAAAGAGTCACAAGATCCTCAGACAATGATGTCGAGGTTCTTGCTTGTTATGTCCAAACCTCTCTAGCCTCTTAAAAATTGTATTGTTTCAGAAACCTGTAGAAAAATCCGTAATGTTACTTTCCTGCCTCTTCTTCTATATGAATGACTGGTTGATAGCAAGATGTTGTCATTTCAGTCGATGAATCAGCAGCCATTGTCTGAGGCGTTAATGCTGCTATTCAGTTGTGGATGTTAATTAAATTGTTTTACTAAACGATGTTCTTGTGTTGTGGGAGTTATGACTGACTAACAATAGCACAACACAAATGAAGGCGATTTTAATATAGTATGTGTTGTGAAAAATAAAAGTAATAACGACAGGAGGACATATAAGTGTCGGAAGTTGTAATACTAGTACTTCGAGAACAAGTGCGCTCAAATATAATATATAGTTAGTAACAGCATTGACCTATAGATATCACTCCATGCACTTTTCAAGCCCTTGATATTCACATAATTTTTACACGTTAACATTATGCATTATGATACCATATAAAACTAGAAAGAAAACTTCGGTTTATCTGTATCTACAAGCATTTTATCTATATAAAAAATCTAACCTGCACAAAATCAAGGAAAATGACAGATCAAGACACGTTTCTCCAACAATTAGAGATGGTCATTCCTTTCAAGGCTAGTGACGACCTTCATCGATGACAAACCAAAGCGTTTAAGAAGATAAGGTCATTTCGTTGAAAAGAAGCGTATACTCTTAAAATTACAAACTTATGATAACAGTAACATCTGCAATGGCTGAAAATCACATGCCACAATCCACAAGGTAACTGCACAGAAAAAAACCGCATGACAGACCATGAACAACGATAGGAACTTGGGATAGCCGGACTTAATACTGGCACTAGCAAAAGCTAGCGATAAGGTTAAACCGGTTTATGGGTACCCAAACCCTCTTTCTCTATCCGGTTTCCCTTTAGTATAATAACCGAACGAATTAAACCAAATACATGTCGACTTCTAACTCTAGGACCACTTTCTTGAAAAAAAGAAAAAATATGACAAAACATTTTTTAGAAAGATGGGTTAAAAAGTGCTAACCGCTGAATTGTCGGCTAGCTCAAGGAACCTAGTCTGCTGGTAGAAATCTGTCACAATACGGACGACAGTATGCTTAGTAATGACATAAAGCTGTGTGACAGGACAGCCTACCTGCGTTGTAGTAGGTAGTAGATATATAGCCAGTAAAAATCGACCAAGCGAACGGAATATTTCTTTAGCTCATTCGGTTAGGTGGCTGGTTGAAGTGCTAGAGGTCCCGGGTTCGATCCCGGAGGTGACCATTGCAATTTTGTATATAGAGTTTCATGCTCTCCGGTTACAGCTGTAATAACATAAAGAAAAACCCTGTGTTGAAATAATATTTGCCACTTTGATGTTGAAAAGCTTTTGTAGACAACTTGGACACATAAGCAACCTACCCAAAACCAGACACCGTGTAATAGGTAGGTTGATCACCGACCAGATTCTCGTCTGGAGTGCCATGAAATGGTGGCATTATAATAAAAGCAGAAAGAAGACTTCGATGAAGACTCCGGACGTTTCTTGTCATTACTGCTTTACAAAATCTCAAATAATGATTGATTGATTGATTGTTGTTGTTTAACGCCAACTTCAGCAATATTTCAGCTAGAACAGCACCACAATAACAATATTGTTAAACAGCCCTCTTGGGCTTCTAGATGCAGGGCAATTTTCGTTTATATTTCTTTATATGAAATAATTTCTGCCTATTACCATTTCATGAAAATGAGGGTAATATTGATTTACCGAGCAGAATTGTTAAGAACCAAAATCCAAAAGGTAAAAAATTGTCATCCACAATGGTCTTGACTTGATAAGGGCATTTCAAAAGAAATGGTCTTAAAACTAAATACCGAAGTTATTATGAATTTAGTTTCTACATATGCACATTTCGGTAACTTATGTCTCTTCGGTGCAGATAAAATCTTAACTTCTGAAAGACCATAAACTCGGAGAGATTTAAATACCGTTAGAGAACAAATAACCAATATGATCTAAATGTAAAACCAAAATCAGCTAAGGACAGAGCTTATAATGGGCCAAACCTCCCCTTTTATGAAAAAGAAAGGAAATGGGGTAAATGTCAAGGAGACAACATCCCATATCCAGGTTTAAACGACCCAAAACAAAGCATCTAGGGTCACCGTACGGTCTTCAACACAGTGAGGAACATCACACCATATAGCAAGCCCTAAATGGCCCCAAAAAGGTGAAAAAGTGAATAAATCAATGGAAACAAACCACATTCAATAACCCAAATATCAAGAAACTAAAATTTTATAAGAAGACAAGGACAAGCCAATGACCAACATATTCCTGACTTGGGACAGGCGCAAAAATTGCGGTGGGGTTAAACTCGTTTTCTTGGATCCAAACCCTCCCCCTATGTGTGGTGAATGGCTAAAAAGTAATTACACAAAAAGACTCACAGTAAAAATCAAACTAGAAAAAAGTCCAACTTATCAAGACGAGTACCCTTACAATGAAGTACATAAAACATGAAGACAATACACACGGGTAGTTCGGTAGTCTCTGCTAGGAACTAAAAAACAATTTCTATTGAAAGGTCGTAGACAGTGAAAAGAAAATGTTCACCCAGTACTAAATTGAATCTTGAATTACAGTTCGGACTGAAACCTCAAAAATGAATCTTGAATCATAGTTCGGACTGAAACCTCAAAAATGAATCTTGAATCACAGTTCGGACTGAAACCTCAAAAATAATTCTTGAATCACAGTTCGGACTGAAACCTCAAAAATGAATCCTGAATCATAGTTCGGACTGAAACCTCAAAAATGAATGTTGAATCACAGTTCGGACTGAAACCTCAAAAATGAATCTTGAATCACAGTTCGGACTGAAACCTCAAAAATGAATCTTGAATCACAGTTCGGACTGAAACCTCTAAAATGAATCTTGAATCACAGTTCGGACTGAAACCTCAAAATTGAATCTTGAATCACAGTTCGGACTGAAACCTCAAAAATGAATCTTGAATCACAGTTCGGACTGAAACCTCAAAAATGAATCCTGAATCATAGTTCAGACTGAAACCTCAAAAATGAATCTTGAATCACAGTTCGGACTGAAACCTCAAAAATGAATCTTGAATCACAGTTCTGACTGCAACCTCAAAATTGAATCTTGATTCACAGTTCGGACTGAAACCTCAAAAATGAATCTTGAATCAAAGATATATCTATTAAAGAACATTTTCAACTAGAGTTGTCGGAACGACAGCTATCCCCGCACTCCCTGTTTGACACAGAAAACAGTTGTTTGCGCATCATTTTTTTCAATATTATTGATAGTCGTTATTTTTACAAAAATAATTTAAAGATATATGGTTGTAAGGCAGAATTCCAAAAAATTAGTGGTCTTTGAGACTTCCAGGAAATTTACCAAGATTGGAATCAAATATTTTTGAAATCCAATTGATTAACCTGTTTGTCCTAAACTAAGCAAACTATTTAAGTATGGTTGCTAGGTAGAATTCCAAAAAATAAGTGGTTTTTGAGACTTTCAGGAAATTTACCACAATCGGAATCAAATATTTTTGAAACTCATTTAGTATAATATTTGTCTTAAACTTAAAAAATGATTTCAGTATGGTTGCTAGGTAGAATTGCAAAAAATAAGTGGTCTTTGAGACTTTCAGGAAATTTACCAAACATGGAATCACATTTTAGAATTCTAATTATTCAAAATCTCAGTTTCTATCAAACAATTGCGAAAATACATAATTATATGCTCAAATTTCAAAAAGTATGAGTCTTTGACATTTTCAGGATATTTATAAAAGTTGGAACCGGAATCATAATTCTGAAAGCTCATTGCAAATCTACAGACTGTATGCAACCATTCTGCATTAAGATTTTATTCCAAAATCCAAAAATGAAGGAGGAGTTTGTGTCACATGCCACATGTACCAAAATCCACAACTATGGGCCTTTGTCAAAATCAACATCTGGGGGCCTCTTGTTTGCACCAAGATAAAGATAAAAAATCAGAAAGCTTATTGCGCATCTACAGACTAGATGCAACAATTCTACAACAAAATTAAATCCATAAATCCATAAATGTAGGAGGAGTTTGTGTCACATGCCACATGTGTAAAAATTGACATCTTGGGGCCTCTTGTTTGCACCAAGAGCAATACCAAAAATCCGAAAGCTTATTGCGCATCTGCAGACTATATGCAACAATTTTACAACAGAATTAAATCCCTAAATCCAAAAATGTAGGAGGAGTTTGAGTCACAAGAAAAGTGTGACGGACCGACGGGCAGACAGACGGAGATATCACAATATCCCCGAATAATGATCGCCTGGGATGGAATTTCTTGAAACCTTGAGTAAAATGGCAGTCACGGAGATAACTATGCCTACTGAGAAATTCTGCAAAAATTGTGCTCGCTCTTGCTTAACAAGTCAACTGTGGAACACACATTCCGAAAGCAGGAGATTTTGAAATTTGACTGTCAATGTAAGAGACATTGGAAGTTTTGAAAACGTTGAAAATATGTTGATTTATAAACTAATACAACCTTTGTTTATTGGAAGTTTTGAAAACGTTGAAAATATGTGGATTTATTCACTAATACAACCTTTGTTTATTGGAAGTTTTGAACACGTTGAAAATATGTGGATTTATAAACTAATACAACATTTGTTTTAATCGGCGAAGATCTTTTGAATGATACCTTTGATTCGTTTATTGCTTTAGAATGGCACAGAGTGTGGAAAAACAAATATTATGAGAGAATGTATTGTTGAGAAAAGAAACGGTATTTAAGATTTGCCAAAAATTCTTTAAAATTTTTATGTATCAATATATGATTTATATGGATGGTCTCACAATATTCTTAACTTGATGCCTGTCGACTGCAGACAGAAAATATCTAATTTGGTTCCATAGAAACTTCAGTTGGAGAACAAGATGAAAATCCAGCGATGAATCTTATTGTGTTATTCAGGAATGACAGGTTTTGGTTGTTATTTTAGTTTGAATATTCAAAGAGACACAAATGACTTGTGATTGGAGGATTTTCATCTTTGTCAAAGGACACGCTTATGTACCACTCCCTAGTGTTTTGTTTTTGTGATCTATGCTTACTTAGCTTTGTTTGTGGGAAAACAACATATTTTGCATTCATCATTTTTGCTTCAGTATTCGTATGTCGATGTATTGTCATAAAGAGAGGCACTTACGAGCTTCAAGATCTTCAAATACAAACTTAGGTCTGTGACACATCTACGGTGTTTCTTAATAGGACTCCGCGATAAAGATCGAATTGATTTTACCAAATTTGATAAAGACTCAAGTTCTAGTTCTTGGTCCGTCTCTCTTTCTCTCTTAACCTGCAATCTGACGTACTCTTCAACAGCTTCCATAACAAGCTTGAAATTTCAATTCCAATTCCAATTAGAACGCTTGCTTGTGGTTCTCGGAATTTCGGACCATCGGAGACCACTTTCCGAAGAAATTCGTTTTCAATGTAAGTAGAAACTGTAGGTGTAACTGACCACATGGAGAAGAAATTATTAAAAAATCAGCCACTGACTGACATTTTTGTAGCCTTAGCATTTAGTTGTAGTATATTTATTTGCTATCAAGGAACATTGAGATCTTTGCGAGCGACTAACTATCACTTGAAGAGCTGAAGAGAGACTACGTTCAAAGTGTGTCCGTACATAACGCAAATATGTGCAAAACCAATATATTAGAATATGAAGTTGAAGCAAAATAATACAAAACATTTTGGAAATTAAAGATTACAGACTATCAAAATGTATTCAAAACGAATAAACATTTTCATTCAGGAATTGCGAATTACAAATGCACTGAAAAGGGGGCATTAGACGGAAGTATCATCTCACAGAGCATCATCTAGTAAAGGCAAAGCCATATCTGCTTTGACAGCACTATCAAGGGCTAAGGCTAGCACAGAAGAGGTTAAAGTGTCGGCAGAATTTGTAGTAAGGGTGGCTTATTACTGAAACAGCGATAGATTTCGGAAGAAGAACAAAGAGAAGAAACAGCAAAAAATTTCGACGAGAAGCAGACATTCATTTTTCATTGAAGCAGTCGTTGTTGAAACAGAAATATTTTGAGATCCAATTGAGTGTCCGACGAAAGTTATCGAAGACGAAGCATCAGTTGAATCATAGTCAAAGACAGCAAAGTCAACAGCAATAGTACATGTAGTTTCGTTAGAACAATAAGACAAAACAAGAAATAAAAAAACCATCCAAGTATTGTTTAAACACAGTCAAGCAATGCTATTTAAGAGAGAAAAAAAACGTGCTTTTGAATATTCAAAGGCCATCATTGTCCTAGACAGAAAAACAAATCCGAAAACTACTACCGTATTAAAATATATTTTAGAGAAAAACTACTAACTCAGTGTTAGAGCATTCAACTGTAAACTCAGTTGCGGATCCAGACTTTCTGCTAAGGGGGGGGGGGGACCCATAATTTTTCCGTAACAAGGGCCCGGAACCCAATTCTTTTAAAACCCCTAGGAATTTGAAATATATTCCCACTAGATGCGCCTCTGAAACTTAAGGATGTTCGCTGGTCAAGTATATGTATTTTTATCAAATTTTCAGACTCTCTGGTTCTATCCATTTAAAAGCATGATAATTTTTTGCCCGGTGACCCCCTATTTTTCGAATAGTTTTCATTCATATATCTATTATTGCATTCAGACAAAATATTATTCTCTTCGTTTCATTTTTTCCACATTCTTTAATGGATAAACATTGCTCATGTTAAATCTATGTAAAATGCAATGGAATTTAGTTTCCCGCCATTTTCTTAAAACACTTGTATCTTAAAAATTACATCGGTAACCTATCATTTTTTTCAGCTAAAATCACTTCTTTTTTTTCATTTTCTAACAAAAAAATCACATTTATGTAAAATCCCTGTTATCTTAAAATTGAACAGCGAACATCCTTAACTGAAAGAAAGCGTCGTTAAAATCAAAATAAGAAATAAATCTTGTTTTAAAAAAAATACTCCTGCTCAGCACAAGTCTCCTATTTTACAATTAAATGCATCAAATACGGAGAATCTGGTCATCCACCGGCTTTATAAAAAAAGAGGTGGACCCTTATACCCCATGTAGAAAATATTTTCCCTAACACTTCAAATACGCAGTGGAATTAACAGCGGTTACCGTTTTCTGATGGGATTTCTTCACATTGAATGATATCAGTTAAGCAGTTAGGGCTGTAAATGTATCCATTGTTCACCTAGCACAATTAAATAATAAATTAAAGAACTGCTAAATTCTAGCTGAGAAATGGGGTACAGTAGGGTCCGACAAAGAGGGAAGATCTAGCATTCTTTCTAAATACTGCACGAAATCCAAAAAAGGGGTGGGTGGTCCAACTCTTGGAACCCTATACTCTACATCTGTGAATTCAAGGCCTAGTAAAACACACATTAATTAACATAATTAGTGTCGATACATAATTTAATTGATAAAACTGTTATATAAGTAGTCTACAAACAACCCATCACCTTCATTTTTACATCTTTCAATTATGAAATGTAGATACATAAATTAAAAACTGACCTATTATGATTATATGTATGTAGATATATAGGTAATACAAAGCAAAAATATATATAAATAAATGATTCTATAAGAACATGTATAGTGCTATGCACATTGAGCAGTCTCACAAAAATAAGAAAATATCACGAAAAAAAGAAATACCGGCACTAACTTTGCCTTTCATATTCCAATATGTGATGTAATCAAAGGCCAGTAAACCCTTAAAATGTTCTTATATTATACAGACATTTATTTAGGTAGTACAAGCTTCAGTTTTCAGATTCATTCTGTATACTTTGATTTTATCCATTCAAACAGATTTAATTTTTTTTGCACATGGATAATATTTTCTTGGTCACCGGTCAATTTAAAATATAAATAATAGAAAACGTACAATTTTTTTTTGTCAACTTGCAAATATAGTTTCACATAAAACTTTAGAGAGAGAAAGAGAGAAGGAGAGAGAGAGAGAGCGGTTTCCCGCCATTATTTTTAGTCTTACTCATTAAATATTGTTTCGTTTATTTTCAAAATTTTTGCATATAACTTTTGTTGTTCTTTAAGTAAAACTAAAGGCAAGAGTTTTCATCCTAATTAAAACATTTCTGAGCCTCGAACTCCCTTAAAAGCTCTCTTTATTTGAATTGTATTTAAAAAAAGAATACTTTTACTCATAATTGCAAACCAAATAATAATTAATTCAGCAAAATTTGTGTTTGGGCATGATCAGAATCCCGAAATTATTTTGATTGTGAAATTTTGAAATTGTAACTTCATCTTTTTTTCCAACAATCATGTTTTGCAAAAATCACCAAAATATTTCACATGATTTTATTAAGGATACACATAAATGAACCTTTTCTAATTTGCAAAGAGCGATAATTGCAATGACCAAAAGCGTCAATGTTTTCAAAATAACAAATTCACCAAATTAATTGAGAAGAAAGTCCTTGCTTCAATATGAGATGGCATAAAAACACCTTAAAATGTTTGAAGGAAAGATATTGTTGGCGTCATTTCAGAGTATGTTTTTCGCTGAAATGTTAGTAAAACTGAAATGACAGCTTCACTGATAGTCTGCCATAAATTTGAACAAGTTCAGTTTTATTGACGGTCTTAGTTGTCCTTCTCTTAGGTGATGAATTGTCTCAAGATTTTCTGGATTTTCCAGTAACGTCTAGAAATTGAGTTGAGCGCACAACATTATTTTATATTGTTCAAACCACAAGTATGTTCAGGTGTTTTCTCAATTTGTGCGAATGAATTTTTGAATTGAGTCTACTGTACTTGTTATACATAAGTTACTCTAAACACTTTCACTGTGGCGTCACGAGCGCCGACCCACAAAAATCCTTTCGAATCGATCGCAGTTGCATAAGGGCCATACACTTCGTCGTTCGATGTTAGAATTAATCGGATGAATTTTCCGGAATGATCTAAGAGATGTATGGCATCATTTGCATTATCGGTGACAAAAATGAAGCCTTTGGAGTCGCAAGCCAGACCACGTGGTTCGAAGCTATTTTTCAATCCTGATGTTTCTGCTCCGGTATACTTCGTTTTTAAGGTGCCGTCCCGTCTATGGATGGTAACACAACGCCGCTGGCAGTCTGCTATGCAAATATCCCCTGTCATGTTAACGGCAATACGGAGTGGATACATGAATTTCCACTGGTCCTCGTCGCCAAATTCTCCAGAAATTTTCCCATCTACAGAATAGCGAAGGACTTTGTTTTTATGTCCCTCTTTATAATCTTGAAAGGCTAAAGATTGACCAGTGCACACGAGTAGTTCATTGTCGGGTGTGAGGGCAATTCCACGAGGGTGCTGTCCAAGAGTCGCAATTATAGAGAAATCTATATTACCATGACTACGGAGTATTTGACGTTGATCGCTGCACGTCACAATTAAGGATTTCGACTTATCCTGGATGATCGTGTCGATGTTTCTTCCGACCGATTGTGTTCTTAGTTTAGTTCCATATACATTGAATAAATGTATTTCCGGTTTCCATCCAGATGTTACCCAAGCTTCACCATCACCAACCGGACAAATGGAACTAACTACCTTGAAAGTATCGTCTACTTGGAATACTGCCATTTCCTGGATCTGAAAATTTGAATGGAGACTATAGTCAATTGATTCGAAAAGGATCTTTCTTATTGCAAAGGACTAAAAAACCCGCACATGTATATCGATATGAAATAAAGCGAAATTAGATTACTAGAAGTCTGTTTTTTTTTTCATTCTCAGGCATGTTTTCGATGTCTGTTTTTATTCTAAAACATTAACCCGGTTAAAAATTTGTTTTTGTTTCAGCGTTTTTATCATTTTTGCCTCACAACCATTTGGTTAAATAGTTAGTGAAACATTAAACCGTGGTTAAGACCATGTTTCAAGAATGTTTCAAGATGACGGGTATATATTTTTATCTGAAACTTTAAACTTTTTTTATTATTTACTTAAAACATTTTTAGGTTTAGCTTAAAACATGTTTTAGGTTCTGTTTGACCTAAAACATGTTTGAGAATTAAAAAACTGGCCTTAGATCAAATAGAACCTAAAACGTGTTTTGAACTAAACCTAAAACATGTTTAAAGTTATAAGAACTGAGACACTATTTTGAAGTTTGAAGGGTATGAAGTACATTGTCATGAAGCTCGGTTCGTAGTGTAAATATCCGCAATGTCAACATTTTGTCGCTCTTAGGAAAGCAAATCACTTCTCGGATAAGAGGTGTTTCGCATCTTTGCTAGCTTGCTACTGAGTCTGCTGGAACCAGGATTCGCTTGCTAGCTTTACTTTTTGGGGCCATTTAGGGCTTACTATATGGTGTGAGGTTCCTCACTGTGTTGGAGACCATACAGTGACCCCTAGATGCTTTGTTTTAGGTCGTCTTAAGTCCTCTTAAGCTGGAGATGGAATGCTGTCTCCTTGACATTTACCCCATTTCCTTTCTTTTTTCATATGTATATCTCTGTATTTGCTTATTATGATGCAAGTGTAGGGCCCAGACTCGTTTGCTGTTATGCATTTACTTGACGGAGAACCCAGACTAAAATATAAATATATATTTGCAAAAATCAGAATTTAAATCCAACTTCAAGATGTAATAAAATATAAACAATATATTTTTTAAACTTTTTTGAACAGGTTATTTGTTATATACATTTTTAGTACAAAATCAATTCAAATAGAAAAAAGAAGGGAAACGGGGAATGTGTCAAAGAGACAACGACCCAAAGGGGGGCAATAACAACTCAAAGCCACCATAAGATCTTCAATGAACAGTGAGAAAACCCCACACCCAACGGTAGGTCGGAGTCGGCCCCTGAATAAAGAGTAATCAAGTCAAATGTATTTTTATACATTTAAAGAAAGAATTCGATCATATTCTAAAAATGACCCAACACAGGAACAAAATTCGCGCCTAAATGCTCATACTTCATTTTTGAAATTTTGTAAAAAGCTAAGAAGTATCTGCCCTAGTGCAAACTCTGTTCCTAGCTGAATTGGGCATTCGATTTCGATATTTTCGGTTATTTGTTCTTTTTCAGCTTTAATGCATCTTTTTTCGTTTGGTCGTTTTCCAAATTTGTTTTCTGCACTGTGGAGATTGCCGTCTTCAAAAACTTAATACAGCAACTTCGTTATTCATATTCGGATGCTATATATGCCATAAATCGCAGTCATGATGAAACTGAAACAATATTTTTATGATTGAGTTTAGGAGACTCACTCCTGATGTTGAGTTTAGGAGACTCACTCCTGATGTTGTTTATATCAAGGATTTCTTTAAACATTTTTTTAATGAGCATCGTCGACTAAATGAAATGGTAAAAAGAAATATATAGGTCCATGTGCTTTTAATCGAGATACAAGACATTAAAAATTTGGCGGGAAATGAATGTCTCTGGTTTTTTCCTAGTTTATTTTTTGTTCAAAAGCTGGCAAGTCATATCATGGATTTTATGAAAACTTGCCTGTTGTCTTAATTTGACCTATAGAGGACATTCATGAAATAAAAAGTGGGAGCCCGTGTGCAAAATTCTTTATGCCATTGAACGGAAGAAATAAAAAAAATGTGATGAGTGAGCCACCTTAACATTTAATCATTTGTCCACCCATTCCGACACAACATTTATAGCACCTACCTTAATATCTATTGGAGGGGGTCGTCTGCTTGTCAAGGTACCAAATGATTCGTCTATCTTTCCTTCTACAGTTATGCTAGGGCTTAGCTCTAAGACAAGTTTTGGAAGTTGTAATCTTTCGGCTGTAGCTGCAATGTTCTCCATTTGTTGTGATAGTAACTGCTTGTTTCTTGCTATTTCTGCGTCTGCGCCGAACATCACGGCCTGGTGGGCGGCATGTATTTGACCTGACAACGCCTTTGCTGCTTGTGTTATTTTCGAGCGGTGGCTATCTATACGTGCGGTTTCGACGTTGTATTCTGCATCAACGTCATGGATCAACGTGGATGCTAATTTGTCGACACGTTCATGGAGCTTTGTTGCACGTTGATTTATAGTTTTGATAATTTTGTCCTTTGTCTGTGCCATTTGATCGTCATATCTATTTACATCGTTCAGTTGTTCATGGAATAATGGCAGATGCATCTTCGCCCCTTCTAGCTTCGTATTAAGTTGTTCACGAGTCTGTCTTGCAACTTCTTGTAGATCTTCGCTGACATGATTTTCGTGTGATGTTACTTTACAGCGAAGGCAAATGGTTTGGTCGCATTTTCTGCAGTAAAATGAAAGCTCATCCCCTGGGTGTTTTTCGCAGTACATTTTTGTCAAGACACGACGGTGAAGGTTTGGTGTAGATCTTTCATGATGGAGAGGTATACCAAGAAGATGATGGTCACGAGATGCCGTCATTCTTAAATGTGTTTTACAGCAATTTGGACATAAATATTGGTCGCATTCTAAACATTGGCAGTCGGCAATATCATGACGGTCGCATACATCACAGATTATAGTGAGCTCGGCAGCATTTTTCTGCTGTTTCTCAGCCTTGATGTAAAAATTGGTCGGAAATCTTGCAACGCCGCCTGTCGGAATAGCCGTATCCTTCAGACATAACGGGCAACTGAATTTACCAAGTCTTCCTGTCTTGTCCACATACGATTCTAAACACTTAAAACAGAAAGTGTGGAGGCATGTCGGTATAATTTTTGGCCGTGTGTACTCTCCAAGACATATTCCACAAATATCGGGTTGGATAATTAAATCTAGAGAGCTCGGTTCCCGACTCTGCATTTGCATCTGCATTTTGAAACTGAGTCTTTTTCGTGTTTTATTCCATATTCAAAACTATGACCGACATAACACCCTCCGTTGTCGCTATGGTTTGAAAACCGGATACGTTTGTTACCAATGTAATAGAATAGGGCACTATTAACCGGAACATTAAATAATGGAATATTTGAAATGTGTATTGCTAAATGTGCGTAATCAGGTGTAAATTTGTAAAAGTAAAATGGAATGCATTTGATTTTTGTGATCTGCACCTGAAATAAGATCTTTGGGTCCAAGCTAGCATGACAAGAAAAAATGGGATTTAATTATATATAAAATCACAATTTTACTTTGCAAACACTTTTTGAAAATTGATTATAGAGGCACTTTTTGCAAATAATATCAAGGGTTTAAAAACACAAAATACAGACTGAAAAGTAGATCTACTGGGTTGATGGCCACTAATATATGCTAAGTTATAGCTATACCTACCCCCCCCCCCCCCAAAAAAAAAAAATAAAAATAAAAATATGGGCTAACAGAATTCATGATTCCTAAAGCATCGAAGTATCAGAAAGAAAATCTTAAAAACTATATTAAAAACTCTGCTTTACTTAACATTTTTTTAATATTATTTACTATTTTTTAATACTATTTACTTATAATAATACTATTATTTGCTTATTTTTTTCACTCAATTTGTTTTAATTTTTATTCATTTTATTTTAGCATACTCTTATTTTCTTATATGATAAAGTAATAAAATAAAGCAGTATGAATATTAATTCAATTAAGCCACATTATATCCATAAACATCGTAACTAGTGGTTTCAACATATTAAATATTGTAAAACTCAGACGACGAGAATATGATTCTTTGCTTGGCTGGTTGCATTATGAAAAACTACCCATGATTTCAAAAACAATTGTTTTTAAACTTCGCTTCTATTTTGAATTGGTGTTACTTAAAGGAAAACTATAAATTTAAATACTGTTGATATCATAATAAAGTGTATCATATTCCCATATTGACCCCCCAAGAAAACATGTTTTATGACAAAAGTTTACAGTCAATAAATTAAAAAAATATGAATATGCAATACCGATCATACATTTAATTTCAATTTGGACTCTAGTTTTTGGATTGTACATTACTTGAAATAATTCTAATAATGGCAGTTACACCACACGACTTCAAGTACCCCATTGATCATTTAGAAAGATGCGGTTTATGTTTGAAGGCATTCCGGGAACCCAGAATGTTGCCGTGTTTTGACAGTTTCTGTAAGGAATGCTTGGCTGTTTATATTGACGCCAAACGTCATGGAAAATTATTTTCCTGTCCGCTCTGTACAGAATCGATCGACATACCAGAAAACGGAGTGAATGGATTCGACACAAATATCCACGTGGCGGCAACCAAGGCGGTTTCTGCAGTTTTCCAAAGACCCGATTGTGATATTTGCGAAACAAATAATCCGGCTATAAACAGGTGCGTTGAATGCGCACAAAATATGTGTCAATCATGTAGTAGGAGTCATCTTAAAATAAAGTCTACAAGAACCCATCATCTTGCAAATATTACAGACCCAGAAGGACGCGTGTATCTTACGTCAAAAGCGTTTTGCTCTAAACATCAGTCGGAAGAGATAGGATTTTACTGCATTCAGTGTCAACAATCTATCTGTTTGAAGTGTCGTCTGACAGTTCACGAGAATCACCTGACAGAAGATTTGTCCGATAGTGCCAATAAAACCCGCAAAGTACTTAAAAACGCGCTTAAAGATGCAGAGCAGACGGCTTCTTCGTTGCATACACAATATAATGACTTCAAAAATTACAGCAAGAACATTGCAATAATGAAAGGACAAGTGTTAGCAAATCTACTCACTCAAACACAAAGGCTTCACAAATTGATAGATGAAATGTCTGTTCGTTTATCTTACTTCGTTGAAGAGGAAACTAGTTCTGAGCAGCATTACATCGAATCAAGGACGCGGGAACTCGAGAACGCCATTACGTCATGCAAAGCGCGAATTAAAGCAGCCAATCAGATCGTAGAGTGTGGTTCTGACGTAGAATTGGTTCAATCTACTGTCCAATTGGCAGCACGCATGCAGAGGATTATTAACCCGAAAATCGCATTCGTAAAACCAAATCGGCTTGAAATTGACTACATTCCGAGTGTCGTTGTCGACGAAGATTTGGAGGGTTTGTTTGGGGTTCTAAATAGTAGAGTTCAAACCCCTGATTATATTCTAACCGAGGAGCTTGTTTCATTTCGGGTAAAAGAAATCGATGACGTGGTCAATTGCATTTGTCCTACGTCAAAAGGACAGGCATGGATCACCGTTGGCTGGACATCAGAAATTATGCTTATCAACAGAAATGGGGACATCATCAAATCGTGCTTCATAAGTTCTGATATTGACTTCATTACAAAAGACAGAAACGATCTCTTGTACATCTCTTGTCGCGCGGAAAAATGCATTCGCAAGATCAATGAAGAAATGGAAATTGTAGAGTCTATAGTATTTGATGGATTCCCAAGAGGTCTTGCTATAACACCAAGCGGTAATTTACTAGTTTGCTTACCAATGTCAAAAACCTACTTTGAATACTCACCGGCCGATGTGAACATTGTGAGAAAAATAGCAACGGGAAATTCAAAGGTCATGGATTATGGGAAAAGTGGTGATTTGTTTATATATCCCATCAGAGTTGCAGTGAATCTTTATGGGGATATATGTGTGTCAGATAATTTACGCCACAGCGTCACTATTTTTGAGAAAAATGGCAAAATCAATTCAATTTATTACGGACAAAAGTCGGCCGACGATCTGGGTAGAGATTCTGTTAATAATTCTCCCCGCTCTCAAGCCCGTGCCTCACGCAATATTGGTCATAGTGAAATTACATCACCAAGAGGATCTGATGGCGATTTTGAAGAACCCATTATTTCAGCACGGACACCCAAAACTCCAAAAGGAACACCAATTGCTCGAGCTCTTCCTGACCCGGAAACGGAAATGAACCCTTTTGACCCTCGAGGTTTGGCATGTGATAGATATGGTCACGTGCTAGTTACAGACTACAACAGCAATTCCGTTCATCTGCTTGATCATTCCGGAAGATTTCTACGGGTACTTCTGACAGACGCAGATGGAATGTTTGGTCCGACATCGATAGCCATTGACGATGATGGGTTTCTCTGGGTTGGCGGCGGCAACGCAACAATAAAGGTTTACAAGTATATCAAAGCCGATGAAATAAAGAAAAAACCTCCTTCGAGAAAATAGGTGACAATTAAAACCACAGAAAATTAACATCTAAATTAATGACTTAACAAAAATGCAATGGATTGCAGCTAGTGCTTAATTTAGAACACTCGAGAGACAAAAGCATAGTGCAAAAAAGCAAGAAAACACTTTTAGTGAAAGAATATGGTAGCGTAATATTAGTATTTTAATAAATGATATTAAGACAAAATTTATTTTCGTATTAATTGAATAAATTCAGCTTATGTCATGAAAGGGTTTAATTCAAAACGCTTTAAGTCGACGAAAACACAATCTACAAGTATAAAAAGCCAGGAATTAGCAAATGAACAACAACCATAATGGCACAAATGACATAAGGTACAAATATTCCTGTTATACGGTATAATACCATCGTATCAATAATTTGGAAACACAAAAAGACAAAACAAAACAAAAATAGTGGTAAAAATACCTATAGTTCTGTAACTTTGGAAATAAACATGTATATTAATCACAAAAACAAGCAATTAAAAAGGTAAGTGAGAACGGAACCGTCAGTCTAAGGACAATGGCATCATTTGAAAAACGAAGAAACAAAGACATAACATGAGCATGGCACAGAAAAGAAAAATGAAGACACACATATGAACAGGGAAACAGGGAATATGAAAAATAAAAACGTGAAAATTCAACAAAACATAAAAGGAGCATCATGACAAATATAAGCGCCTAAATCCGTTAAACTGTGTTTCCAGACAGTGTTTCTTGGTGAGGTTCAGTGATTTTATCGTGCATTTTTCACAAAGATTTGGGATTCGCTGCTAAGCCAGTGATAACCTTAGCCTTTGTTATTGTCTCCCTGAAGAAATTTAATGGTTTCAACCACGAAATCATAGCGAGAGTGGACATTAGCAGCTAGGTTTTATCTCCCATTTTAATAACTTTGAACTGACACACGCGGACATTGGAACGGGTGTCGTGTGCGAAGCAAGGTCGTGCTTACCGTGACTTCCAAAACACCACAGCACATAAGGCTCTTACACTTTGAACGCTTTATTTTGAATATTTTTTGTGACCAAATGTGACAGTTTCAACAGAGTACAATTTGTAGATTCAATTATACAGCTCAAGATGGTGACTTCAAAATGAAGAACAACATGTAAAGCGTTGTTCCATTGCTTTGTTTTACCATGCTTGTGTGCCTAGAATTCATCTCATGTGCGCTTACTCCATATCTTTTCATTGTTAAGAAATCACCATAAGGCCTTAAACAGTCTAGCTTTCCTCAAACCTCATAGTAAGTTCCAAGACTGCCCTTAGCACAATTCTTTGCTAATTGTCGAAAAACGCTATATCCATGTCTTTTTTGGGGTCATTGATGCGGGGTCGTCAACAAACAACAACTAAGCTGGCAAAATGCTCTTACAATCGCTGTCATCCGTTGGTCGACAAAAGCATTAATGTCTCAAGCTAGTAGACAATTACAAAATATAGACAAACACAGGACATACATCAAGTCGATTGCAGGATACCTTGGCATAATAAAATAGCGATATGTGGGCACTATAAACAGATGGTCGAAAAAAACATTGGAAAATACAAAAAATAATAAATACCGAAATTTGAAAGTATGATAGTATAATGAGAATTCTCTCACATCATGATTGAAATTATATATATTATGATTGGACGGGTGAAGTCGCGTGCTGGTCCTAATTCCATGTCGGGTAACTCTTACAGCAACGCTCTCGACCAATATACTGATCATGTACTTAATATACAGCATATTTACTGTGTAGTATACGGCTGAGATCTGAGTTTACTCGTGATATTATATAAACACAGTTTAAAGTGTTACTTAAATCATCATTTACATAGCATTGCCACTTAAAGTGGAATTCCATAAGGGGTCTTTGACACATTCTGGAAATTAACCAGCATTGGAATAAAAAGATTTTTAGAATCAGGTAGTGGCACTGTTTTCGATGAAAGAAACTTTGGGACGTTTCAAGAATTTGACCAAAATTGAAAGAAAGATTTTTGTAACATTGCATATACCACTGTTGATACTGAATGGGATTTCAAAAGGTATGGATGCTAGGTAAATTCTTAGATTGTCACTTTTAGGAAATTTATCAAAAATAGAATCAAAATATTTTTGGAAATTAGTTATTGAAAGTCATTGCTTCCACTAAAAGGAATTTCAGAAGGTAAGGCTACTAAATAAATTCCAAAAATAAAGTGGCTTTTGACATTAAGTCTTTCGGAAAAATCTTCAAAATTGGAATAAAACATTCTTGCAATTCAGTAATTGAAAATGACAGTTTTCACGTAGTTTCAAAAGGTATGGTCGATAAGAATAATTCGAGAAATGTATTGGTCTTTTACACTATCAGAAAATTTATCAAAATTTGAATAAAAGATTTCTGCAATTCAGTTATTAAAATCAACCTTTTAACTGCAATAAATTACATAGTTGCTACCTAGAATATCAAAATGTAGGCAGTCTCTGACATTTTCAAGAAACCAAATTGCAATCAAAATATTTTTAATACAGTTATTGAAATCACTGTTTTCATTGAAATTAATTTTAAAGGTATGGTTGCTAGGTAGAATTAAAAAAGGTAAATGGTCTTTGAAACTTAGAGCTTTAAATTAAGGAGACTTATGATTCTCAGTTCTACTTCAGCTTCGTACTTAGATCCTTTGTTATATATTGACGAGGATGGACTTTGAAATCCAAGCTATATGACAAACGTGATGGTAACTTTCATATTGTGAACTTTCCCTTTCTTAACAGCAAAAACATCAACCTCTCCAGTCAATGGACTGTTCATATCATAGTCGATTCGTTACTGTCGAGCATGTATTTTATACAGTGATTTCTTGAAGGGATTTGTTCAGCCTTTGTAACTTTCATCTCAAATTCCATAGCCGTCACCATGACACAAATGAAAGATATGAAGTGTCTGTGTTACTGAAAACGGACCATGATTTTCAGCTATAGATTTCACGTATCCGCGAATTGACTAACTTGATCCTGGATTATTGAGGGGGTGGATAGGTTTAAGGGAGACTGGGAGAAAGGGGGGCGGGAGAATGGAGAAAATGATCGGGGGGAAGGAGAGAGGGTCGGGAGAAAGGAGAGAGGGGCGGGAGAAAGGAGAAAGGGGTGTGAAAGGGAGAAGGGAGAAAGGAAAATGAAAGGGAGAAAGGGGACAGGAGACAAGAAAGAGGGGGCAGGAGAAAGGAGATAGGGTACGGGAGTAGGAGCAATGGGGCGGGAGAAAGGAGAAAGACACCCCCTGTCCGATACCTCATTATTCCTCTAATAGTGTGACGCGGGGTGCCGCCAGCGGAGCAGGGCTTACCGTAGGGCTTCCGGAGCACCTGATGTCACTCTCGGGTTTTTATGGGAGTTCATACTGTAAGTAACATACAGTACAACTGAACAATAATTAAAAAAAAATTGGTAAAGCATGCAAGTCTAGGCAGACATGACGGATTTAAAATGTATCATAGTCTTTCTAACCATTAAGACAATAGGCAATATATTAAAATTACCTTGGTTGGCAAGAAATCATTGTCACTGATAAGGGTAATAAAATTGATATTTTCAATTAACAAGTAAGAATTTGTTATTTGATATAAATTTATAATTCTTTTTGATCTTTATTACTTTATTATTATTTTTCATTATTACCTAGGGAAAATGAAAGGATATGGAGGGAATGTACATGTGACAAAAACGCACAGTATTTATAGAGCGCTACATCTAAATTAAACATTACTCTGAGCGCTAAATACAACATAAAAACTAGCAACAAAAAAGCATATGTACATAATACATGTATATAATTATAAACATAAAACTTGAATTGTCCGCAAAAATAATCACCATTTAAAATGCAAAAAAAAAATATTGTTAAAAATTATAAAAAAGACAATTTGATAGTAATAGAAAAAAATAATCCTATTGAATCATCAAATGACTTATCTGGTATTAAATTATAACAAACATCTAGCCTAAAAAGTCTGAAAGAAATAAAATTCATTAAAAAGTTATATTCTTGAAGATGAAAAGTCAGTTAAAAAAGTAAAATATGTAGTTATAGGAATAATAAAAAGCAAACTCAAGTATAAACATAAGAACTAAAATCTGATAATATCCTTAAAACTCATAAAAAGGCTTGTCTAAAAAGATATGTTTCTTTTTAAAACCAAACACGGTTTCTGTAGTTCGTTTGTCGTATGACAGATTGTTCCACAAAACGGCAGCAAATCTATCGAAACGGCGTTCTCCATATAGTTTAGTTCGTACTGTTGGATTTACCAGGAGCCGATTTTGTTTTCGAACCTCAAAGATCTTGGTGGCTTGTGTATTTGCACTAGTTCTTGTAGATAGGCTGGTGCCTCCTGCTTTAATGATTTGAAAACATACAGTAGAAGTTTGTACTGACATCTGTATGAAACAGGTAGCCAATGTAATGATTCTAGGATGGGAGTTATAAATGGTCACATTTCTTTTTCAAAGTTATCATTCTAGCTGCAGTGTTTTGGATTCGTTGTAATCTTTGATTCAAGTTTGTTGGAATCCCATATAAAAGCGCATTTCCATAATCTAAGCGTGAAGTAATTAAGGAATGTTAAACACTTTTACAGGATTTATTATTAAAATTTGTTTCAGTTTCAATGTGTCTAGAATTAGTGTATTTGTAAACAATATAAATTTTCGAAAATTCCATAATTTTGAAATGTACATGGAAAACTATTTGCCAATTTTTTACAGAAAGTAAATCGGTAGAAAAAAATATGAATGTCCCAATGTTTAACATGCATTTTACAGATCCAAAATCGTGCATATAAGTTATCAAAGATAAAAAATTATATTCAAATGCTATATAGTGGTTATTCTTCAGCTTTGCCAACCAAAAACGCCCGCTAATTTGCATATGTAAATTAGATTTGTGACATCACTAATTGGATTCGCGGAAGCTCCTATTGCCAAAAACAAATATAATATCAGTACATCAGTTGTTTCAAATTATCGATACCAGGCGTACGGGATAACTTTATTTTTGTATGTCGAAGCACTATCCCCACTGAAGGTTCTAAGATTGCCTTCGGTCAGGGAGGAGTTGAGGGAAGGAGGCAGTGGACGCCAGTTTGAACATTGCAAAGTAAGTAAAAATTAAACTGAATAAATTCAGGGACTATGGTTTTAAATATTTTTTAATCCGATTTTGTAATTTGTAGAAGTGTTTATTTTATTTTAAAAAAATAGATTTGAAATGTTAAAACTGTTTTCTAAAGTTAAGAACATTTAATATTTAAGAAAAACCGTAAAAAATACCCTTCGGGTTTGTTTTCCGGATTAGCCTGGTCGAACCTGTCCCAACCTTGCGCGATCGTCAGCCAGGCTATTTCCGGATAATGTGTCCGTAATTGTGTCTGATTTAGAGTAAACTGGACCGGAAGTTGAATTTGTTTGCTTGGATTTCGCTCCAAATGTCAAAAACTGAGCTAACTTTGTATTGATGTGACTGTTAGTAAGATATCAAATAATTCAGAAAGTGTTGTATAACCATTTGAGAACAGTCTGTTCAGTTTCCAATTTTGGTTCAATTCCCTTCTAAAGTTTTGCATTGTTCAACATTTGATTGAATGTCATCATGTCACAAGATAATGCTCGACGGCCCGGCTCGACATTTGGCTTTGGTGGTATTGTGGTCTGTACAGCTTAACTAAAAGAGCAAATAATGTGTTTTCATTATGGACACATTTGCCTTAGTTGATTTCCACCAAGATCTTGAAGGTGGACAACTTGAATTCACAAACAAATAAAAAACAAATATCCTCGTCTATCCAGTTTTCTACCTACTAAGCGTCGATTGTGACGTCACATTTTTTTTGTTGAAATAGCACGTTTAGGTCGAATACTGAAGTGGGTCGAAAATATGATGTTTGGCGATATTGACCTGTGATTGTGTGGACCAAGGACATATAGAAAGATGAGAAACTTGTTCACAATCCATGTTGCAATTTAAAAACAATAGCAAGGCGTTTGATATGCATTCACTTTAAGCTTATAATCTACTTAAAAAGTTGAATAAAAAATTTAATACATTTATGCTTTCCTGAAAGCTGAATGAATTTTACAACCATAGAGTAAATTTCGTTACATTACAGCAAATAGTTTCTTTTATACACACGATTGAAATTTGTAAACAGAACATTTGTGTCACTTCCGGTTTTCATCAGTTAAAATGCACCACAATTTGGAACCAAAAGCTTTAAAAGTAATGTACAGAATTTCACAAATTTAATTTTTTCTGAAAGTTTAACATCTACTGTACTCACAGAACAATTTTATATGACTATTGTTTTTATATTTCTGTTGTTCTAATGCTTTAAAGAGAGGGTCCCAAATTAACAAAATCTCACGCCTCGTGATATATTTCCAAATTATCATGAGATGCTTATATTTCTAAATATACGTCCTTGTGTGGACCCTTAAACTCATGAAAGATAACCATGTAAAGTTCTTGTGTAGTCAGGGGTCAACCTTATATAAGTAATTTCTTTTTACTTATAAGGGTAATCACTATTTACCTAAATAAGAAAACTCAATTTCGGGTAAATATAATTACATGTAATTAACTTGTTTAAGTAAACTTTTCTGACATCATGTAATTGAAGCCAGAAATGACAGACCATTTAGATTTTCATTATTGTATGATAAAAATAGCATCCTTCTGGCTCATTAGGCAGATTATGTTGTTAACTTATCTCTATAGATGTTGGGGTCTTAGGGAATTTGCGGGATATGTAGTCCCTTTATGTGGCAATGCAGTGTAACGTTCACCCGGTACATCACCGTGACCACCCATTTTGATTACAAGTTAACATAATAGATTTCATTTGTGTTTTGTTTCTCACTCAACTTTACATGTCTTGCTGATGACATTTTGATGTTGTAAATGGAGAAATTAGTCGCATTTAGAGAAAAATCACAACACTGCCAGGGAATTATGTAGTTGGTTATCTGACTTGAAGAATTCAGCAATATATGACAAGGAGGAAGTATTTACATCTAAACAGATCTAAACTAGGATAATGAAGAAGTTAGAACAGGTGGATGAGACTATTCTTGATATCATGGAAAACAACCAACAACTCATTGAGGAAGATAACATTGCCGTTTCCGAGTATTCCCCCTTGATCTTGTCATAAAGATAAGACATTTCAGAAGATTTTTTCAACTTAACAGATTCAAAATTTGATGAAGATTACACAGCATTGGACAAAGACTTAGTTCATTGAAGATGTATACAGTAAGTCAGCAGACGGATCCAGTGACACTGTCACAGAATCTGATACATTCACAGCTACATGTATGTACAGTACAGCCAGAGACTTACCATGATAAATCACTGTGATAGGCATATTACTTTAAGTTTTCAAATAACTATATCTTTTTTCCTGATTGATCTATCCACATGATTTCTTTTGCATGTGAAGTGGTACAATGCATCACTCTAAATGCAAAAGAAATCATGGATGTAGCTCAAACAGGAAATAAAATATACACATTTCACTAAGCAGAGTGATACGTCTATCACAGTGATTTATCATGGTAAGTCTCTGGCTGTACTGTATCTTTCAACTGTCAAGAGAGACCCACAGTACAGTACAGTTGTCAGCAGGAAAAACACAAGAACATGTAACAATGGGAACCAGATCAGCAAAAGCCGCTTTCAGTGCCAGTAAATTGTTTCTGAGACGTATGTGTCTACATAGACACAAGAACAGACGTTAAAGCAGGTGTTCATGCAGGACAAAATATTTCACATGATTTGAATCATATGATATGGAAAAAGACAGAGGAATCCACATATCTGACCAAATGTCAGAGAAATCAACAGTTGGAACTACTTTAACTGAAGATAATTATTTTTTCATTTCACATATTTGAAAATGTAAATCTATTTATATATCTTTTTCAGGTGAGAACACAGATTGAGATGTAACTGCCAGTCTGTTACCATGGGAACAGGGGGGTCTTTTTTACACAACCCGGAGGATGATGACATTCTTGGGAAAGATCTGGACGGTAGTAGTCGTGGAGTCATCAAGAGGATCCCTATTGAGATCAGGCCAAGAGGAAGACTTGGATTGAAAAGTGGCTCCAGCAAAAAAACGAAGGGTGGCAGTCTCAGTTCAGCTTTATCTGTTGAAATAGAAAATACGGAAGTAGAAAAGATCAGAAAGGAATTTGAAATGTATAGGTATGGTTGTTGTTTTAGTTTCACCTCTGAGAATTAAGAAATTTTAATAGGATTACAATTTCTGTAAATTCGCAGGAAAGATGATTTGAATTATTGCAAGACCTGAAGTTCTGCATGTAAAATAAATTTGTAGATAAGGCAAATTACTGGTATTTGAATACACAAGTTATATTCTATTGTTTTTATTCTTAATTGGAACATAGCATACCTCAAAAAATAATTGCAGTGAGACTATATACAGCAAATGATAAGAAATCATTTTTGGCCGGCTTATAGTATGGTGAATGTCGGGCGGGGGGATGGGCGGGCGGGTGTGTGGG
>MJUU01050547.1:1458-11666 GCA_002080025.1 Modiolus philippinarum | reverse complement strand
AGGAGAACAAGTTTCGTGACATTTCCCGCCAAATTCATTCGGAATACAATCCTCGGTGTTTTTCGTCCAGTCATTAGAGAAATAGTCACGTTAATTATGAAATTTCTCACATCTCGATAAATATATTTTCAAATGTTTAAAAGCTCGGCAAGCCTCGCTTTCAAACATTTGAAAAATGTATTTAACTCGATGTGAGAAATTTCATAATCAACTAGTTCTCGTTATGGAAACTATATATACGAACTTCCATTGCTCAAACATCCAAAGAACTAACCAAAACAGTTCCAACCAGAGGGGGGGGGGGTCATAGCTTTTGAGGTCTAACTGTATAAAGTTTGAACAACAGGTCCAGAAAAAGGGATTCAGATATCCATGATGTTTAATTTATTGCAGCTCAAGCCATCAAAAAATTCAACTTAATATTCACTTCTCTGTTTCATCTTAGATTGGAATTTGAAATTTGATCCTTTTAATTCTAACAGTAATATAACTTTGAAATTTATGTTTAACTCACTTAAGTCTTATTTTTTGGTTACGGTCAACTGATGTTTGCTTAGCAATAAATGAATAATGAATATTCAAATCATAACTCAACGATGATATATTGTTTACAGTTTTGTTTGATACATAATGGGTACATTTAATTACTGGATGAGGCATGTTTGGTTGATAATTATAGGCAACCAAAAGTCTTATCAATACAAAAAATGTATCGTAATTGTCCTACCGTATAGCGGGTAATTTTTGCGGCTTCCAAATTTCGCGATTCGTTACCCAAAGTGGGGTATTAAATTTTAGCGGTAATCAATTTTCGCAAATGGAAAAATATGTAAGGGAAAGTCGTGTTTATAGAAATACTGACTTTAATTTTGCGAGTTTTTATTTTCGCACTTGCAGTTACCTCGCGAAAATAGCGAAAATTAGAATCTCGCGGAAATTACCTGCTATACGGTATTAGAATCAAAATAATTGACATATCATCCAGTTTATCAATTGTTCTACATTTTGATGGCCATTTATATTGTTTTTTGGCCAGCTCGGTATGTTTGTGTCGCCTGCTGTAAGTAGAGTCGACACATAGGGATTACTATCCGTCGTCTTACATCGTCGTCGTCCTGCGTCGTCCCAACAGTTTTTGAATCCACAACTCCTTCAAAACCACTTGTCCAATTCCTACCAAACTTTTAGGATATGTTGTTCAACTGGTGTAGTTGTGCACCTGATACTTAGAATTTTGATTTTGCAGATTTTAGAGGTTCACAGAGCCAAAATTGCTCATTTGTGACTCTGTTGGTTTTGAATCCGCAACTCCTTCAAAACTGCTAGTCAGATTCTAATAAAACTTTCAGGGTAGGTTGTTCACCGGGTGTAGTTGTGCTCCTGATACTTAGAATTTTGATTTTACAGATTTTAGAGGTTCACAGAGCCAAAATTGCTCATTTGTGAGTCTGTCTGTTTTGAATCTGCAACTCCTTGAAAACTGCCAGTCCAATTCCAACAAAACTTTCAGGATAGATTCTTCACCTGATGTAGTTGTGCACCTTATACTTAGAATTTTGATTTTGCAGATTTTAGAGGTTCACAGAGCCAAAATTGCTCATTTGTGAGTCTGTTGGTTTTGAATCCGCAACTCCTTCAAAACTGCTAGTCAGATTCTAATAAAACTTTCAGGATAGGTTGTTCACCGGGTGTAATTGTGCACCTGATACTTAGAATTTTGATTTTACAGATTCTAGAGGTTCACAGAGCCAAAATTGCTCATTTGTGAGTCTGTCTGTTTTGAATCGGCAACTCCTTGAAAACTGCCAGTCCGATTCCAACAAAACTTTCAGGATAGATTGTATACCTGATGTAGTTGTGCACCTTATACTTAGAATTTTGATTTTACAGATTTTAGAGGTTCACAGAGCCAAAATTGCTCATTTGATAATCTGGTTTGTTAATCCCCAATTCCATCACAACTATAAGTCAGATTCCAACCAAACTTGCAGGATATGTTGTTCACCTAATGTAGTTGTGCATCTGATACTTAAAATTTTTATTTTGAAGTTTTAGAGGTTCACTGAGCCAGAATAGCTCATTTGTTAATTCTGTTTGTTTATGTGGAACTTCTTCAAAACTGTAAATCATATTCCAACCAGCCTTTCAGAATACATTGATTACTTGATATAGTTGCACAACCGATATTTAAAATTTTGATTTTACAGATTTAAGAGGTTAATAGAGCCAAAATAGCTCATTTGTTAATTTGGGTTTTTAATCTTCCACTCCTTCACAACTGTCTGTCAGATTCCAACCAAATTTTCAGTATATGTTGTATATCAGGTATGGTTATGCACATTATACTTAGATTTTTTTTACTAACTCTAGAGGTTTGCCAAGCCACTTAGCTCATATGTTAAATCTGATTGTTAATCTGCAAGTCTTCAAAACTGTAATTCATATTCTTAACCAATTTGCAGAATATGTTTTTTCTCCTAATCTAGACATGCACATTATAAGTAAAATTTTAATTTTGCATATTTTAGAGCTTCACTGGACCAAAAATGGCTCTTCTGTAGTGCAGGCGACACAAGTGTTCCATGGAACACCCATCAATTTTTTTAAAAGTATACATGTACATGATAAAATTGTTTATGCTTCCTATCGCTGAACTTTATTTCAGATTTACAAGTTTAGAATACAAGATAGGATATTTGGATAATCCCACAGCAAAGTCTGCCATTTTCTGTTTTAGAGATTATAAAGGGTATGTACATGTATGAAGCCATTCCTTTTAATCCATTAGATCGCTTTTCTGTTTAACTATTTCATTTGTTTATGGTTGCGATCTCTCCTCGAGTACTGGAGGTAATTGGTGCAACACCTGGGTTGAGTAGTACAAATACTTCACCATTTTTATTGTGTTTAGGAAAATCCACTAATTGGAATTATGAAAATTTCACGAAGTTGGTTAAACAGCTGCTTAAAGGGTTCAGTGTTTATCTGTTTTTGGGAAAGGTATGTAAGTTGTTCATACAAAATATACTCCTAAACAGGGATGTGATATTTCCGTGAATCGCTGATTTCCACGGATCAGGTTGTTTCTGAATGTGGTTTCCTATATTATGTTCTACTTATGATTTCGGGTTATTTCTGTTTTTCCGCGGGACTTCCTGAAACCAAATTTAACATCCCTTTCCTAAAGTACTTCATGAAAATTCAGCTTGAAATTTAATTTTCGATGTATGAATGCAAAATATATTCACACAACAATAACTTTTTACAATTTTCCAAATGGGGTTGTGCATACATGTTATCAAAAAGTTTGGCAATATGCAAAGGGATATATACTGAAATTAAAGTCAAACTGGGAAAATTTGACTTTTTTAAAAAAAGGGGCTCTACAACACATGACAAATGATATAAGGGACAATTGTAATAAGGTTTCAGTGTATTTGTTTGCTGATATTATAAATAACAAAACTGTATTACTTCCAGAACTAAGTCTAGTCAGGCTGATGCCAGGGATTTAAAGATGAAGATAAGGGAGAAGAAGGTAGCCAAAATAATAGATGGATATACTAGTCCTAGCCGTGGGGTAGAACATGCAAACTCGGAGCTGGAAAAAATACTGGCTGTCGTAAGTTTATTTTTATGTAAATAATGACTACACAAGTCCTTGTCCTAAGGAACACAGCATTTTCAATAGGCTAAATAAAAATGGACAAAATATTCATACAAGTACTGTCATCCATAAGAAAGCAAATCCACTAATGAGTTTGCTGTACAATTGTGGATAAACTGAGGTTTAACAGTACTGAATGTTTAGATAAGGAACACACCTTTTGATTTTATGTTATCAAGTCAAAGTTCATGGACACAAGTACTTAAATTTATTGAAAATTTGAGCTTTAAATTGCTTTCGGTTGCATAACTACAGAATTCCCTTATAGATTTGAATTTATCTTAATACACAGATGAAAGTTTCAGATATAAAGAAAATTCCTCTTGGTTTTTAGGGTTAGTAGGTCAAAGGTTAATGTCACATGTGTTTACAGAATTATATTGATTTCTACTCTACATTTTCATCTAAACATTGATATCAGGTTTTGTTAGCAAAGCATGCATTTCAGCAATCAAATGGGGAAGGTGGTGGTATATATTTGAGCTCAAGCTCAAAGTCTTTCTAGTTGAGATTCACATAAAATGATTGATATGCATATATGTATGACTTAAGGGAGTACAAGTGTCAGAATTTTTTTTCATAAGAATTGAAATGCTGACCTTTTGTTTTGAAGAACCTAGTAAATAGAACAACATGAGCAAAAAAATTTGAAAATCCATGTAAGAATTTGTGAGATATGCAACGTCAAATTTTTGGCGGGAAGCAGCCCTCTCTAGAGCTTTCCTTCAATTTCTAATAGCTGTTTATATGCCTTAAAACATATGAAAATATGATTAGAACTTTATAAAATTTTATACATTGTCTATTTTTATGCCCCCGTGAAATGAAGTTTCAGGGGACATATAGTTTTTGGTCTGTCTGTCTGTTTGTTTGACAAACAGTCCACAAAAAACTTTAACATTGGGTATATCTTTTGAATGGTAAATGATAGGGATCTCATATTTTGCATGTGTATTCCTTGTGGCAAGACCTTTTAATTGGTACCAGAATAGTTGACCTTGTGACCTTGACCTTTGGCTGTGAACAACAGCATAAAAACTTTAACATTGAGCATATCTTTTTAATGGTAAGTAATAGGGCTTTCATATTTTGCATGTGTATTCCTTGTGGCAAGACCTTTCAAACGAAACCAAAATATTGGACCTCATGACCTTGATCTTGACATGTGATGGACTTTTTGAAAAAAATAATAAACTTTAACATTGGGTATATCTTTTGAATGGTGAGTGATTTGGCTTTCATATTTTGCGTGTGCATTCCTTGTGGCAAGACCTTTTAATTGGTACCAGAATAGTTGACCTTGTGACCTTGACCTTGGGCTGTGAACAACAGCATAAAAACTTAAACATTGAGCATATCTTTTGAATGGTAAGTAATAGTTCTTTCATAGTTTGCATGTGTATTCCTTGTGGAGAGACCTTTCAGTTGGAACCAGAATATTTGACTTGTGACCTTGACCTTGGCATGTGACTGTCCAGTAAAATTTCACCAAAAAATGAATTATATTTTGTTTTATTTTATATTTATATATATAAATAGAGATTAAACTCATTTATGATGAAATGTTTCTTGATATCTATAGAATTTTTTTTGTAAAAAAAGATTTTTTAAATCATTCAGCATATTTTCTTCATTTATGCACTTTCGTTTTTACAGTTACTATATACATATTATATATATCAATGATGAGGGATGTTACTAAAAATATCTATTATTTCATTTCTTCTCTTCCGTGTATTCCTCCACTTTTGGGGAACCAGTATTGATGATCCCTGGTGTAATCAAAGTACTAATAATACTGATAGACAGAAAACCATGAGTTGGCTATAAATGTTCCAAAAAGGGGGTGTTTGAAAATTGTTTTCTTAATAATGCTTGGATAAAGATTGGAACGGTTCATTTGGGTGACTTCTGTGTTTGCATCCAATTGCAACATTTAATGTGATTAAACTTTTCTGTTGATACCAGAATTTATTTCTACAAATTATTTTGTCAGAAGGACATTCATTGTTCAAAGTTTCTTCTTTACTTCTACCCGGGGGCATAAGTGTTTCACAAAACACATCTTGTTGTGTTGCCTGCATTCACGCAGTGGTGACATATATCTGTCACTATCCGTTGTCTTGCGTCGTTGGCGTCGTCGTCCGCGTCGCCGTCACAAAAATTTCTGTCACAGTTTTCTCAGGAACTATGTATCAGAGCTTTCTGCAATTTGGCATGGAGTATCAGTATGGGGACCTATACCATGTAATAGAGTTTTGGATCTCTCGCATGCCCACTTCCTGTTTGACGGAACTTAGAATATTTTTTGCGTCTTGAAAATTTCTGTCACATTTTTTCTCAGCAACCACAGATCCCAGCCTTCTACAATTCAGTATTGAGTATCAGTATGGGGACCTATACCCTGTAAGAAAGTTTGGGATCTCTTGCATGGCCACTTCCTGTTTGACGGAACTTAGAATATTTTTGTCGATTAGTGTCACAAAAAATTTCTGTCACATTTTACTCAGGAACCACAATTCCAAGCCTTCTGTAATTTAGCATGGAGTATCAGTATGGGGACCTATACCGTGTAATAGAGTTTTGAATCTCTGCCATGCACACTTCCTGTTTGACTGAACTTAGAATATTTTTCGAGTCATGAAATTTTCTGTCACGTTTTTCTCGGACACCACATATCCCTGCCTTCTGCAATTTGTCATGGAGTATCAGTATGAGGACCTATAATGTGTAAGAGGGTCTGGGATCTCTTGCATGCCCACTTCCTGTTTGACGTCACTTACTTTTAGTGT
Source organism: Modiolus philippinarum (assembly GCA_002080025.1). Taxonomy (NCBI): domain Eukaryota; kingdom Metazoa; phylum Mollusca; class Bivalvia; order Mytilida; family Modiolidae; genus Modiolus; species Modiolus philippinarum. Next base: position 5,207 of record MJUU01050547.1, on the reverse strand, counting down.
TAGTACACAGGCGACACATGTCTTCCGTGGAAGACTTACTACTAAGTATGAATTTTAAGTAGACTATAATCAAGAAAAATATGATACATGTGCAAAAAAATTCAACCCTTTTTAAATGGATAAAGTCCGGGGATATCGAATGCTTCTGATATCTGACACTCATACTCCCTTAAGGAGTTGGATTTTATTCTAACAGATTTTTTTTTTATTTAAGGAGTTAGGATTGGATTCCAAGACTGAGAATGATGATGAGGAAAAAGAAGATGATGGTCCAGATCAGCTTTGTGGTGGGCGTGTGTGGGATGTTCACAGTGATAATGAACAATTAGAGGCCATTAACTCTGCTAAAAGTTCTAGTTGTGAATTAGGCTTTGAAAGGGTAAATAATAACATCATCTGTAAATGAGTAATAAAGCAAAAATGAAGAAAGGGTAATTTAACAATAAAAATTCTACAACAAGGAAATTCAGATGTAACATATATGAGACAACGTGACAAAGACAAAACCAACAAAAATAAACAAGAATGCCACAAAACTAGTTCATTTCCAGTTTTGTTATTGATACTTATTGTACTGTGAAAGTACTATTGTTCGTTAGGTTCCAATTTTTGTAGATTGTATGGTTTGCTTAATCCTCGAAATTAAGTTCCCATTGAAATTGATATTTTCCCTAGCATTTTATAGTCCATTGTGTATGACCTTACCAGTCTACTAGTTCCTATTGTGTAACCAATTTAACAAATTGAGTAAGCTGTACCTATTATTTTTTTGACCTACTGGTATTGCTGAACTACAACATATATTGGAAAAAGTTTTTGGTGGGTTGCTTTTGTTAACTAATCAACACAATCAGGGTCCTTTTGAATTGTCCAACAATACTATTGTATATCAATCTGTTATGGCCTGGGGAGGTTTTACCTTGATAAAGTATTGCCTTATATAAAGATAAATCTATTTAATTAATGAAAGACAAAAAATGACAATTAATTCACATAGCCTTTATTTATATTGCAATATTTATTTTTGAATTATGTAATTTTAAGAATTTTAATTAAGTACAATATATTGTCATCAAATGTAAACTATTTATAGTCCCTATTTCCATCAACAGATCAAGGTAAAACCTCCTCAGGCCATAACAGATTGATATACAATAGTATTGTTGGACAAATCAAAAGGATCCTGATTATGTTGATTAGTTAACAAAAGCAATCCACCAAAATCTTTTTCCAATATATGTTGTAGTTCAGCAATACCAGTTGGTAAAAAAAATAATAGGTACAGCTTACTCAATTTGTTAAATTGGTTACACAATAGGAACTAGTAGACCGGTAAGGTCATACACAATGGACAATAATGTAAGGAATTTGAAACCACAAATATAAGTACCCATGCAACAGTGATATATATGAAAAACAGGAAAATTGATGTCCATGAATAAAAGTACTTCCACAATATTTTTTGAGGAATTTTGGTGGCTAAGTAACTGTAACAGGTTCTTCGGCTTCTCATGTCAAGGGTACAGGGGAATCAAGTAATCATTAACATTTTACACATTTAATCAATTATAACTATTGAAAATAGAGTAATTTTTAGTTTATTTTCATAAAATATATTATCTATTAATCAAGCTATCATTGTAAAATACATCAGGTTATCAAATAATCACCAATAAACCTTATAATCAAGAAACACATGAGAATTCTAAGTATTACAATAACATTATTTTGATCTATTTTTAGCATTATGAAAGATTAAACAGCCATGTGTTGTCTGCTGGGCCTCTGCCTCCTTTGTTACTGTTAGGACCTCCAGGTTGTGGAAGATCACTCTTATTGGCAAAATGGTGGGTATTTATTGTGTTTCTATGGTAACATTCTATGATACGCACACGAGCAGTACTTTGTAACATAGATAACTAGTGTAAAATTGAAGTACATATTTAATAAAAACTAGGGATTGCAACTTCACAGAAATACTCTAACCGCTTATTTGGAACACTTTTAGACCAACTAACCGGTTAACCCATGTATCAAGAAATACTGAATGTTTTGCAAATTGGATAAAAAAAAAGGAATTTTACATTTTTCTTAGAATTACAGACACTAGTAATATACATGTTGTACTATATATCAAATGAATAATTTTACAATTTTTAACAATTTCTTCAATCCTATCAGAGGTACACCTAATTAAAGTGATGTGTTTATTTTATTAACAGTAATTACTCAATCAACCAATATATTAACAAGTTGTCAATAGTTTGTTTTGTTATTTGTATTCAGTCAAGAAAAACATAAACGTTTTTTTTATATATATTCTATAAAAAATATAAAACCACCAATGTCCAATTGTAACTTTTAACAGTAAACAACTGAAATAATTTTTGATGCCAAGTACTCGAATACCAAATTTGATAACTGGTTACAGCCTATTTGACCGATTAATTGAGTAACCGCTTTCTCAGTGCTACCCCTAATAAAAACAACAACTTGTAGTCAGAAAACTATTTACACCATTATACTGTAAACGTATTAATTTTCGCAGTGTACTAATTTTCGCTATTTTCACAGTTGGCACTGGAACACGAAAAACAGTACCCGTGAAAAAAGTTTTTTTGTGTAGAAAAAGCCTATTAACATTGAAAACCTTGAAAATTGATACCTGCAAATATGTTGATCTTTCAAAAACTGCAAAAATAAGCATCCGTGAAAATTAATATGTTTACAGTATTCATTGGCTAGTTAATCTTTTAAGGACTTCCCTCTTTTTACGGTTTTGTATGCATATTAATGTCACTTATTTGTGCAGATTTGGTAAATCAGAAAAGTTATCAACAGCAACACCCCAAGATTTTTCCACAGATAAAGAAAGACATACCCTTTCTTTAAAAATACCTCTTTGATGTTTTCACAATAAAATAAAAAAAAAGAATAAACAGCTGAGTTAATTTTTTTCTGTTGTCCAAAACAATCTGATTTGTAAACATCTTATTGAGAAAATAAATACACTTATATTCGTAGGATACAACTACAGCAGGAGAAAATACCCAGTAGTCTGTTGTTGTACCACTTTGTAGGTAGTGAATCTACTGTCAGTGCAGATCCCATCATGATGATGAGAAGATTGACAGCTCAGGTAATAAAATTAAAATTATTATGGGATGCATTTTCAGACATATCAGGATGCTACTTCCTGTTAATCGTAGAGTCAATATTTCATCATACCTTCTATCCGTCACAACTTTCGATACAAATTTGAAATTTTGTTAGAAGCTTAGTGTAGTCATGCCATATTGTGGGATATATTTTCAGACCTGTGGGAGTGCTACTTCCTGTTTTCCAACTTAAGTGTTCATTATTCTGTCAGTCCGTCTTAACTTTTATAAAGCATTTCTCTGCAAAGGTAAATGATACAAACTTGGAAATTTTGTCAGAATCTTTATGTAGTCATTCCATATTGTGGGATGCATTTTCATGCCTGTCAGAATACTACTTTCTGTTTACCAATTTCATCAATTTTTAGCTCACCTGGCTATGCCAGGATGAGCTTTTGCCATCACTTGGCGTCCGTCGTCCGTTCCTTCTGCCGTCCGTCGTAAACTTTTTTTCAAAAATCTTCTCCTCTGAAACCACTGGGCCAATTTGATCCAAACTTGGCCTTGGTCATCACCAGGGTATGTAGTTTAAAAAATGTGTTCGGTTCGAGGACCAAACAACATGGCTGCTGTTACTAAAAATAGATCATA
>MJUU01050545.1:0-17225 GCA_002080025.1 Modiolus philippinarum | reverse complement strand
ATGTCAATTTTGGATTCAGATTATACTTTGATGGGATTTAATATCATTTATTCGTTACATGAATTTGACTAAAGCAAAGTGACGCCGTTTCACAAAGTGGAGCTAGACAACACTGCACACATACACCGAGGTATTTCTGACAACATGTTGCATAGATTGAAAAGGCTCTCAATCCAGGAGTGGCACACCAGACTTGATGGAATGTTATCTCAGCGAAACAACATCCCCATTCAAGAGCAATGCATAATCCACAGAGCGTCGTGATTAACTTATAGCAGCAATTCTTGGAGCAAGTGAAACACTTGTAACTGTTGGTCCAGAGACAGTCAATGCTGTGTGTTGAATCAGGTTCCGCAAAGACATCAGACCACTCGACCTGAAATAAATATATCATATTATAGATACTGTTTTCAACTCGTATATTTCATCTCAAATTGTATTTTACCGTGCTATATCATGTTTGTGAGGGGGTTTCCTTAAACTACCAGTCAAGAGATGTAATATTTCCCGTTCAAACGCGGGAAGGAAATTGAATCTCGAGACTGGCCTTTTTCCAAATTGCTCGACAAAACATGATACATCTGTTTAATCTTAAAAATGATTTTATCTGTAAAACGCGTAGGTGACGTCGTTTTTAATGTCTAACAAGCGTCTCAATCAAGGGTAGAAAATTAGCAATTTTGTAGCAAATACCCCGGTCGAGGAGAAAATAAGACAAGTTTTTCTTGTTAATTCCCCGCTGCTTCAAAATATGTTTTGAATATGGATTTGTCAAAAATGCGCTAGTAATCGACCAATCAAATTGCAGCATTCTATCATACGGTAGTATTATATATTATAATCTTCTGTTATTTCTTATTTTTAGTCGCATTTATATTTCAAAAACAAGGTAGTATTGCTTTGCCTTTTCATTTTATTGTGTTTTCTTATTATATTTTATCCTAAATTGTATATGCATTCTATTAAAATTTTCTTCAACGTACAAAATGCAGAATTTAGTTTTATTATTACTTAGAAAAAGAAACCAACTTTTGAAACTGTATGAATTTTAGTTGAACTTAGTCATTTTTTCATTAAATTTTATCATTACATAATCTGAAACTCTTGACACCTTTTACCTGATGCTTTTGCAACTTTGCAAAGTTGTTCTGGACGCATTATTGATGCACATCTCCCCTTTTGGGCAGACTTGAATACAAAATGTCATATTCCTATGCAGTGTAATTGCAAGTAGATGGTAACTATTTGACATTAACCAGCATAAGATAATTGTCTAATTTACATTAACATAATTTTAGGGTAGGAAGCAACCTTGAATTTTAGGGGAACTTGGAAGGAACATCTGACCATGAATATATTTTTTCGTGCAATTTATGATCCTAATTTTTCTCACTTCGAGCCTTTCTTTTGTTGTTTTTGCCCCTTTTTGGTTTAGCCAAAGTAATATTTTTATTTATATATGGTTATCTTATTCCTGGTCATTTCTTTTCACCAAATTTCTTATTCTGGGTTTTTTTTTCGGGATACCTTCCAAGCTCTCCACCCGATAAAAAATCATCCCCTTTTACATATTTCATTTGTTTAGTGCATAAAGTACATCGGCAAACGAATACCGAAGCAAGAACAAGGAAAGGGGGAATTCTAAAATCATAAATCCAAAATCAAGGCAATTGAGATCTTTCAATTCACAAAGATAATGTGGTGAAGCGTTGCAATTACTATGCAATCAGCTGAATTGTTAGCTTTTTTAGTGTTTCAGTTAATGGTGCCCGAAGAAAATTATAATTTCAAATAGTTAGAATAACTACAATTTATGCGTTACGAAGTTTCATATCGATTTCAATACAAAAGTGTTCATAAGATAAAGGATCCGTCCCTTTAAGAAGTTTTGTTGAAAATTTAGTTTTTCCGCAATCCAGGGAAAATTGTAACGTATGGTTGATTGTATATAAGGCAAATTGTATGACTTTAATTATTTTATTTAATGATTTACAAAAAAAAATATTGCATTTTGTTATAGTCAGCACTGTCGGATTGGAATTCAAGGTAAGTGAGAACCGAACCGTCAATCCAACACGAATAATACAACGACAATGGCAACATCGGAAACAACAAAGAAACAGAGACACGTTGTGAGTAAGGCACAGAGCTATACTCCAAAATGGAATGTAGTGTAAGCTTCTTTATGGCTTCGACTGTCTTGAACTAATTCCTATGTTTAATATCACTGATTCATACTTTTAGATGATTTTATACTAAAATTGAAGCAAAGCAAAACTTTCCTTACCTGAAGATTATCATTCAAATTATTTGGATCACGTTTATATAGGTCTATCATGTCTTCTATTTGTTGCTGTGCCATTGTGACTTTTTTTCAAGAAGAGACAGCGCTTAATGAAAACAAACACTGTCCTGTTGCTCATATATAACTATATATACGCAATGAAGCCATGGCGACAGTTTAGATCTACTCATGAAATGCACTATGTTTGCACAGATTTAATTGGTTCTCCACGTTATCAAGAACAAGCAATTAACTTTGACTGACAGCTTTTTTTTCTTTTTATGAAATAATTTTTAAAGATCTGCGTAATTGACTTAAGCCACTCAAACACGTACTTTTTTCATTCAGTTCATAATAGATGTCCTATATTTATAATTATTGTTTAAAGATTTTCTGAAATGTTATCTTAAAATTACAAAATTGATGTAACCTGATATTTCTTCAACTATAAATAAAATAACAAATCTCGGCAATATTTGATAGTGTTGCACCAATTAATAAAACACTTTTGTTGTGTTTCGCCCCTATAGTCAATACACGAGTCTGTTTAGTTTAAGGAAGTTAGACAAATAAAAATAAATTTGAAATAAATAGAAATCAAAGATGAATATTATGAAAGAAATATATCGATGGAATCGCCTCATCTATATAAAAGATGAAAAAAAAATCAATTTGAAAATGTCGAAAAAATATTGGAGACAGGCAAGGAAGTTAGTTACTAGGAAGCGTAAAAGAACGATGTGCAGAGCCGCTTATAAATCTCCGTGAAAAGTTTTGGGAAGTCGGCTCTTTGCAGATTGCCTTGTTAATTTGATGCATTAAAGATCAGAATAAGAAAAAAAAATAGATAACAAATTCCAAGTTTTTTATTCGTAACTATGTACATCATATGCAGTTTGTTTCTGCAAACTTTCAAAAAAATAATTTTGCTAAAATTATAAGACATTTTCAGTTTTATGAAAGTTTCTCAGTGTGAATGTTTAGTTTTGAATAACAAAATTCCGAAGTTACTGTTCACTTACTTTCTGCATATGACATTCCGATAACTTATGTCTATTCAGATTAAATCAAAACATTGGAAATCAAGAAATCGGGGGAAAATGTATAAAACTAACAGAAAACAAAAATCAAAAGTATCTTAATCAAAGCTAAAATCAGCTTAGGACAGGGCCTTGCATGAGGGACATTTTTAATTTAGATGATGTACGTTTAAAAATAAAACCGGTTTTTGATCAGGACCGATGTAGAGGACGATTTGTGTGGCGAATACCCTCGGTCACTAACAGTCCACTAGCCCTCGGTCACTAACAGTCCACTAGAAATTGCTTCGACCAAGTGGTAATAAATAACAAAATACCATAGTGACTTTAAATTTAGTTTCTGTATAATTTCGATACATTATGCCTCTTCATTATGCAAAACATCTTGATATCCAAAAATCGAAAAATGTATTTTTTTTTGTAATTTTTGTACCTTTTCGCGTTTAAACTTTGACTCTCAATTTATTTATTCAATCAATGTTATTTACTTTTTTTGATCCTTCGATATTTTACTATCGCTGTTTCTTTTTAAGGCTGAGAGTTGTTAAAACCATCCAAGAAAGTCACGTGAGGCTTCAGAACTATTAACGTATGTGAAGAGTTACATGCTTCCGATCAAAATGCAGTGCGTAAATTTCTTTCAAAATCCTTTTTTGTAAATCGAATATTGACATTGTTGCTATACAGAATTGATATTAACATACAGTACATAAATATTCACAGTATTTACGTCCATGTCTCTTGATATAAATCCAGTAATACTGTCGCGTAGAACTTTGTCAAGATGAAAATAACATTTGTTTACCTGTGTTACGTGTATTGCATATTTATAGCAAAAGAATCGACACGACATGCAATCCGATTATTTTCACGTGTTACGGAATAACTTAATATATAAATTGTACCTTCTGTTCATGTTTATCGAATCAGTTCTCAAATCGGCGGATGTATTTGATTACCTCGATTGGCTATTTAGCACATGAGTTGAACTGGACAACCATACGAAAATTATCCATTTCGATCATCTTCACGTGATTACGCAATAGACCATATTCGAGTTCTGGTATTCAGATTCACCAGTTGTTGTTTGTCCGCCCTACGTCACAAACTTGTCCGCCCCATGTGACCAACTTCATGACGTTTTAGGCTCTATGACGTGACGTTTTCTATACTGTGACGCATTGAAAAGTAGTTTGGTAAATCCTAATACCATAGGTCGGATATTGTCTATTGCCTGTGATTTTTTTTATTCACCCTGATAAATTGTACTTTCTGTTCCCCTTGATCAAATCAGTTCTCTAGGGCCAATAAAACGTATTAATTCGTTATTTTCTATGCAGCAGTTATTTGGATGAATACGAAGTTTTGCCACGTGTAGAATTTCAGGGCTTTAGAGTGTCAGCTCCATCGGAGCTTTGATTTATTCCTACTTACATATAAATAGTACTTATGAAACATAACGTGTTTTTCGTTCCTTAATCGCAAACGGAGAGATAACAGCAAACGCCATGACACAATGGCCGAAAATCACAATCGCAGGTCACAATTCACCTTGAAACTACACAATAAACACCAATAAAAAGACAAAAGACAAACGTAAACAACAATAGGAACTCGGGATAGCCGGATTTCGTACCGAAACTAGCAAAAGCTAGCGGTTTAACCGGTTTATGGGTACCCCAAACTCGCCTTTATCTGTCCCGTTTTCTTTAGTATGATAAACATACAAATAAAACCAAATACAGGAAGACTACTAATTCTATGAACACTATCTTGAAAAAGGAAACAAAAAGACAAAACGTAATTTTGAAAGAAAGGGTCAAGGAGTACTCGCCAATAAGATACGGGCTAGCTTAAGTATTCTGCCGTTGTTGATATTTTCATGATCGTAACTTCGCTTTCTTATTGATTTTAGCTTATCTTTTTACATCTTACTGTTCTCTTTAAGTTTTTACACATAGTTCAGTTCATATATTTCCAAATGTTTTGATTTGATTTGCACTGACGAGACATAAGTTGTCGAAATTGCCATTTTTAGAAACTAAATTCACCGTAACTTCGATATTTTGTTATTTAGAGGTACACAAGTTCCCCTTAACAGTGTTTGTAATAAGAAAATAATGATGATAAGCTACTGTCTACCTTTTTATCGTTACTTCGGTTTTTATGATTAGTTACCACTTGGCCAATGCTGGTGTAATTAATAGTTAGTCCCCGAGGATGTCCAAAAAACCTAGCAGCCAGTACTTCAGTGCTGGGCCGAAAACTGATTTCATTTGGAAACTTACCTTATCTAAATTTAAGAACAGTTTTTGTTTTAAAAAAATATGTATGTCCCTTTCGCATGCAGAGCTCGGTCATTAGCTGGTTTTGGCTTATCTATTAAAATCCTACTGGAAATTAGTCCTCCATCAGCTTATACACACAGTTCGGTTTTTTTGTATTTCTAAATGTTTTGATTTGATCTGCACGGGAAGAGACACAAGTTGCCGAAATTATCATACGCAGAAACAAAATTCACAGTAACCTCGGTATTTTGTTATTTAAAGGTACCCCCTGACAGTGTTTGTAATTAAAAAATGATTTTAAGCAAAAACTTTTTAAACACAGGTATTATGTACACGAAAATATAACAAGCCCCAAATTCTGACATCAACGACTATTATTCTCATAAGAAAAACTGTAAATAAAGCAGATTATTATTGTACTGAAATTGTATTCGTCCATATTGATATTCACAATGATTAAAACCAATATACTTTTATTTTATTTGACAAAGAAGTGCACCAAAAATAATAAAGAAAAATAATAATAAAACTTAAAATTGAATGTTTAATGAAATTTATTTTATCCGATTGATAAATTTTAGCAATAACGTCGCCAGCTTCTCTTTCTGCCTAAAGGAAAATCAATATGTTAATCAAAACTGTGTCCTCAAAAAGCCTTCTCATTAAGAATAGTTCAAATATACATAATGTAGTTTTAAAACTGTTTTGAAATTGTAATTTTTAACTCAGATATATACAATTTATTTCGTTTCTTTATAGAAATTCATTTTTATCATTGATTGATTGATTGAATATTGTTTAACGTCTACTCAGCAATATTTCAGCTATATCAAGACGAGAACAAGTTTGTTGATAAATTATCACTTTGGGGTATGGAAATGGCCATGGGACGGGAAATTCTGACTGCCACTGTAAAAGTAGGGTGAAATCGTCAAGGGCGGGGAATTTAGCCTTGTAGCCGATCACCTACGGACCACCCCAAAAAGGCTTGCTACAAGGGTTCTTTAACGTGCAGGAAGCGTGGCATTTCTTCCAACACGTGGACCTGAGTTTACATCCCATCCGAAAGATGGGTTGTGTATTTATTAATCCCGCACAACCACGGAATGGGTCCTATTTCTATATCCCGGGACCCTCGGGGTTCATTTTTATCAAACAAATATACTTAAAAGAAGGTTCAAACGTATATACATACACAAGTGTGAACTGTCATAAAACCATTCAGTAGTACTCTGCAATATGACTTGTCTTGAACTTGCTCTTAGGGATGAGTAATGCTTATTGTTGTAGGCCTCATGGTGACTTCAAGATGAAAAACAACAATAAAAGCGTTGTTCCATTGCTTTGTTTTACCATGTATTTGTAGAGATTTTGTCTCATTTGTATATCCGTATCCCTTCGTTGTTTATTGTGTATACAGAATCTTGTTTTTATTTATATCATATATTTAGTTATAAATACAAGAATCCTGCATGTGTAATACAGACGTCATGTTTCGTCCTGTATCTTCACCCCGTGATGATATCGATATCAGTCACGGCTGCTACCATTTATTACACACCTAAAAAATCTGTATCAAAGGTCACGTGTTATTTTAATTAGAAAACTACTAAGACCTTTGTTCTTTTTCAAATATATGGTAAACAGTATATGACATGGGTAAATCCGTATTACATGCTGTATCAACCCTCGACCAATATCATCCCTCAGGCAAGCCTTCGGGATGATATTGACGTCTCGGGTTGATAAAGCATGTAATACGGATTTACCCATGTAATATTCTATATGTATCATATTTTTGGCTGTCCTATTGCAGTTCTTATATTTTAGTCCTGATGTTTGGTACATAAGTATTGTAGTAGCTTTATCGGCTATTGAATCACAGAGTATATGTGTAGTTTGCCTGTTGCATTATAAGTTTGAATTTTAAAGACTATCATGGTAATTTATCAACAAACATGAATCCGTCATTAACAATTGCTATGGCCGATTTGATTTTTATGTAGTATATACGATACCTCATATTTCAATAGCACGTGGTTACTCTATAAATATGCCTAAAAAGATGAGTTTTTTCATATTGTATACTTGTGCTTTTGCTTCATATATACTTTCTCAACTCAAAGATAGAATTAACAGATTGCATTGCTGTAGACAGAAAACAAATGTTTCAAAGACAAAGAATAGCTAAAATAAAGAACAATAAAATCGTTGCTACATTGTTCTGATTTACCATTTATTTGTAGAAACTTTGTCTCATTTGCATGTACCCCATATCCCTTCATTGCTTATTTCATGTAATAAGGTAAACTTTTATAAGCATATTCTAGTGTAAGGGAATACACAACTTGGTCGTAAATATTGGTACATGTAGCTTATGATGCACTACTTAAATTTCTCTCCCTTTTATATTTTACATCTGTATATAAAATATTTTTATATTCAATTCTTACAATTATGTAACTGAAATATAACTAAAGTTGGCATTTTAACAATAATAAATGAATTTTAAAACGAATGCATGTGGCAACAGCAATACGATTGGCCTTTTATATTGTATTCATTGAATGAGAATAAGAGTTTTACGTCAAGTCAGTATTTAGCTATATCAGAACGAGAACAAGTATTTAAGGTAGTAGACCTAGGTTAAGAGAAATAACTCTTTAAATCAGTTAGACGTTTGAAACCGGCAGTTTCATTGATGCTTTTTAAGCACTTATGTGAAAAAGAATAAAAATCATCTATGTTACTTAAAAGCTTAGAAAATACTTACGTAAATGGTCTAAGCACATGATTTTTATACCCCGCAACACGTAGTGGCGTGGTATTATTTGATGCCCTCAGTCGTGTGTCCGTCCGTCCGTCTGTCCGTCCGTCCCTCGAAGGTTTCCGATTGATAACTTTTGAACGGAATTACATACAGTCTTCAAACTTGGTATGTAGCTTGTTCACCACAAAAATCAGGTCGAGTTCGAATATGGGTTCAGAAGTCCAAGGGGTTCTCGAGTTATGTCCCTTGATACTTCGAAATTTTGTGATATCATGTAATCCACCATTACTATTTTTAAGAGTTATGTCCCTTAACCTATGTCTACCTCCTTAATAAAGAGAAAGATATTTATGTGCAATGGACAATTGGGGCAACCAATATTGATTGCTACTTGAAGAGGCAGGAAATGTGACCTTCTATACGAACCCAAATAAGAATACTCTTTTACCGAGAAATATAGAAGGGGTCTATACTGCAATGAGCCTGGCTTTTCTCCACAATTTGTCTTCATTGCTTAATGACAAGGCTTTTCGTATCGTAGTGCATCATCAGCTACATGTACCAATATTAACGATCATGTTGTATATATTTTTTTTATTTATTCCATTTTTTTAAAAATTTTCGGAGCAATTTAGAGCTTGCTTCATGGTGTGAGGTTCCTAACTACGTTGAAGACCGTGCGATGACCCCGGATGATTTGCTTTTAGTCGTTTTAACTTGTAAATGAGATGTTCCCCGAGGTTTTAATTTTCGCTATATTCGCCAAATTAAGGTCAGTGTATCTTTACACATGTCTTTCCCTTACACAATTGCCATTCGCGAAAATTGATTATCGCTAAAATTTAATACTGCTCTTTAAAAAAAAAATCGCGAAATTTGGCAACCGGGAAAATTACCCGATATACGGTATTTCATGTAACAGTTATGTAAAGCACAACAAACTAAAAATTTTCTCTGGTATCTGAATAAAAATAACGAGTTTTAATGTCATATAATTTATTAACTTTTAACGATTAAACAGACCAATGAAATAAAAAAAATAAATAAAACAAATAAATTATTTAATTATGGTATCCAGTTTTGCGTACACGTTCTAAAATAATTTTATTCTCTTATTTTTTGTCTGTTTTTGCTGTATTTTAATTTTCGGCGGTGACGACACATGTTATCATTTATTATATACAATAATGTTACTGAAACAAAGTCCCATCGTTTCACAAAGTGGAGCTAGACAACACTGTACACAAACACCAAGGTATTTCTGACAACATGTTGCATAGATCGAAAAGGCTCTCAATCCAGGAGTGGCACACCAAACTTGATTGAATGTTATCTGAGCAAAGCAACATCCCCATTCAAGGGCAATGCATAATCCACAGAGCGTCGTGATAAGTTTGTAACAGCAATTCTTGGAGCAAGTGAAACACTTGTGGCTGTTGGTCCAGAGACAGTCAATGCTGTGTGTTGAATCAGGTTCCCCAAGGACATCAGAGCATTCAACCTGAATTAAATATCAATATCACAATATCAATAATATTTACAAGTCGTATATTTAATCTTAAATTGTATTTTTTGTTTAAGGCTTCATCAATTTCTGACTTTAGTTGGCTTTCATTCTAAAAACAAACCAGCACAGTTTTACTTTTTCATTCCATTGTGTCCTCTAATTAAATTATATCTTAAATAGTACAAACATTAAAGCACTGTCTGCAAAGCACAAAATGCAGAATTTTATCCTGGGATTCATAAAAAAAGCAACATTTGAAAACATTTTTTTTAATTGTTAAGATCTAATTTTCCAGACATCATGAGTAAAATACACAATCATTCGATTGTAACTACTTTTAAGTAACATTCCCGATGAAAAGGTGTATATAGATGTCAGCATAAAAAAGGAAACCACTTAAAATTCTTTTATACCTTGGTCAGAGTTAATTTTGACATGAAGACCCCTCCGAAGCACCTTATGTCATGGGAGTTCACACTATGGGTGCCTTAGTTCTTAATGTTATCTTTTTATTGCCATGGATTGTAGCTGTCTCACGTCCTTGTTTTGTCTTTTTTTTCTCTGTTGCCGTTTATTCCATGTCTTTTAACTTTTGAGCCATCGCTTCACTTGTTCCATCGGTATTCTACTGCCGTTGTTACAAACGATTTGTTAAATAAGCCAGAAACACAACACTTATCTGTTTAAAATCTTAATTTGAAATGTTAATTATTTTAATTATTTGGCTTATGCAGCATAGGGGATACAAGTTTTATAAAACCAAAAATAACAAGTTGCGAATCACCGCTTCGTTAATGATATGATTATGTATCATTTATACAATTGTAAGCTCGTAAAAAATTTTAATCACACAACATAACTTTATTTTGTCGTTTTAGTCGAGAAACTACTAAATGCTTGCTTTAATTGACATCTTACTTTTGTTAACACGGAGTCACGTGAAACGTCGCGCCTCTCTTTTGTCAACACACTGTAGTTAAAAAGGTTTCTGTATCAGGTAGTATGTCTGGCGTATTTCATAGATTTAGATACTAGTGACTTTTTTCAGAAAAAGCTAATGTTGGTGCATCATCTATGCTTCTTTTCCATCAAATTCGAGAAAATAGAAATGGAATTAAGTGTAATAGAATAAAAAAAGCAGGAAACACCTACACTGACCAAAAAACATAGTCACATGCCACAATGTACCAAGGAACTGTACAAGAAAAATCCACAATAAAAACTAAAGACAAACGTACACAACAATAGGAACTTGGGACAGCCGGGCTTGGTACCGACACTAGCAAAAGCCAGCGGTAGAGCTAAACTGGTTTATGGGTACCCAAACCTCCCCTTTCTCTGTCCCGTTTCCCTGTGGTATAATAAACATACGAATAAAACCAAAAACAGGTAGACTAAGATGACCACAATCGTAAATTTTTACGTAATGATGAGCCGCAAACGTGCCAGCTAGGCTCAAGGAGCCTAGTATGTTGGTAAAACACTGTCGCAATACGGAAGAAAAATAAGTATGTTACTGACTCAGTTGTTTAATACACATTGTATGCTTAAAATTTCGCTAACTTTTCTTACCTGAAGATTAGTATTCAAGGCATTTGGATCACGGTTAATTAGGTTTACTAGGTCTTCCTCTGCCATTATGCCTTTAAAGTCCAGATGAGACAACGCTGACTGAACAAATCACTGTCCTGTGCTCATATATATATATATTTATATGTATGAAAACCATGGCGACAGTTAAGATCTACCCAGGAAATGCACTATGATTGGACCGAGTTCATTGGTTCTCCCGGTTGTCAAGAACAAGCAATTTATTTTGACTGACAGTTTTTTTCAAAATATTTTTAAAGATCTGTGTAATTGACTTAAGACACTCAAACACGTACGTTTTTTACTCGATTCATAATAGATGTCCTTTTTTATAAATAAATATTGAAAGTTTTCTGAAATTTAATCTTAAAATTACAAGATTGGTGTTATCTGATATTACTTAAGTATGAATGTAACGTTGAACGATCAATCGCAAATTTCTTCCATATTTGATAGTGCTTAATGAATTAATCAAAAGTAGCCGCTTTTGTGGTGTTTCTAGTCACTACTTTGGATCTAACGTCGAACAAAGTTAGATAAAACAAATTTGAAAGAAATGGAAATCAAATATGAATGTAATGAAAAATGTATTGAATGCCAACACCAAATCTACATTAAAAAGGCAAAAGAAAAATCAAGAAAACAGTTTAAAATGTATTGGAGACAGGCGTGCCATCCTCCTAAGTCGAGGGAACACTTGAGAACTAAGAATACCCGACTTTGAAGGATGAGTACTGCAGGAAAATTATATCAAATGAAGAATTATTTTTAATTAAAATTGAGTTACAAGAAACAATGAAGCATAGCGTAGAATTACGATGTTCAGAACCGAATAAACATATTTTGGTAATCGATCCTTTTTGCAGATTGTACGGTTAATGGATGAACAAAAGATAAAAATAGGAAAACGTGAAGTACGAATTCAAGATTTATTTATATATAACTATATACATTATCTGCGGTAATAATTATAACAACATTGTCGATTGTATTCTCTGTTAATACTTTTAAAGACTATTAGGAGGAAACTTTTGTTTTTTATAAGGGGTTTGGAAGGAACATTTCATCCTGGATAATTTTTTCAAAGCAGTCATTGAGTCTGACTATTTTTTCTCACTGGAGCAATCTTATCTCCTTGACAGAGAATTTGCTCATGCATCTCATCCACCTTTTCCTGTCCTGATTGTTTCTTCGCGAAATTCCTGATCGTTGAAATTTATTTTTTCAAGTCCCCCTTCCATTAAGAAATCAAATGTTTGCTCACTTAGAGTTTTAATGGTATTTTTGTGATATTTGTACTTTTTGTTGATATCTATAGTCTTTGTTTCCTTTTTTCCTCGTTTTTAACTTGACTCTGTAATTTACTTTTTTTTTGTTGCATAAGTATTTTACTGTCGATTTTTTTCATCACATTTTAGAGGTACATTGTACATCTACCTCTTAAAAGTGTCTGTAATGAAAACATGTACAAATAACATGGCTTTTGTTCCTTAGATGTGGTTACTCCTACAGATTATAATATCAACAATTTTATGAACTCTCTGTTTCAGAAACTAAAGCATTGTGGGTATACCATTTTTTTTGCCAGGTCAAGAAAGTGATGTCACTGGTTAAAAATCGATTGTCGATACACAAAAATTTGTAACACGGTCACTGTACTCACAATTCCTTAGTTTCTGAAACCGTGAATTACAACATCGATCATATACATCGGTATATCATTTTATGCAAACAATATTGATAGGTCAGTGTGAACAAGTTTGCATTGAGTATGACTATTTATACACTATTTGTCGCCAATGATTCGTGACCAAAATTACCATATTATGACTAGAATACCCCGAGTAGACAGCCCAATATCCTATAAACATCGCAGAAACACTGTAGACAGAGCCTTTGAAAGTCGATTTATGAACCGGGTGTTATTTTTGTAATAAGCTGATAATTATTTATTTACTAAATGGGTGTAAAAACATAAGTACCGAACAGAACTGTCAAGAGCTAAAAGACAAAACAGGTAGAAAACCACCAGATAAAAAGTGTTCACCGCTATGGTCATGACTTGGTACAGGCATTTCAAAAGAAATACTGGGTTATACAGGTTTCAACCCCTCTTTTTCATTGCAGTAATGCCCGGTAGCATTCATCAGCATTTTTTTCTTCTGAAAGGTCGTAGACAGTAAAACATTGCCAGTATTAAGTAAACAAGACCCATTACATGTCTGAACCTACGTCACCGCAACTCATGTTCAACTAGTTTTTTTTCAAACTAACAAGTTTGAATTTTGAAAAATAAAACAAGTATTCATTTACCTTATTACCAAAACATTCTTCAAATGCAACTTATTACCTAGATACTACTAAGTTCCACCGTGAAATAGATAAAAAAATGAAAAAAAAAACTAAAGTTGAACAAATGATAAAATGAAAATAGTCCATATCACTTCAGCAAAAGAAAAAAAAAACTTTATCTGAGTTTCAAATAAACGCATACTTTATATCAATATCAGAAAATATGTCAAAGCAATGCAAAAATTCAAGAATAGCTAACCACGATCAGTTCGTTAAGAAATTTGCAACATCGCCGCACACAAACTGAGTACCATGATAATATAATATGATGAAATAAAGTTCAACGATGAATAAATTTGACATTTTTTAATCAAATTGGCCTTGAGGGAAGGTCTACATCAATGTGCTCACAAAAGCATTGCAAACTTTCAATGGTATTGAGTCAAAATGTGAATGTTTCAAATAACAAAAAACAGGTACTATAATGTTAATGACAAAAGTTCAACAATGCATAAATTTGACATTTTTCATTCAAATCTTCCCAAAAGGGTAGGTGCACATCTTCAATGTGTCCATTACAACTTTGCAAAATTTCAGAAGTATCAGAATAAAGATCTCAGCTTTTCAGATTACACAATTTTCGTACCCAAAAAGCGTGAGGGAGGGACGGATGGACGGAGTCGAGCGGCTCCTAGACCTGCGGCCACCTTTAAAATAAATCTTGAATCACAATTTAGACCGAAACTTCAGTTTTTTCCGCAGATATACCATTGATTACTATCTTGCAACTACCATGCCATACCATTCTAATGGGATGCAAGTCAATTTTGGAAGGCTGTAGACCTCAAGTGCACATACTCTATTTCATGTAACAATAATGCAAGGCACAACATACTGAAAGAATTCTCTCTTATCTGAATAAAAATAAGACTTCTTTAAAAATGATTTCATATAATTTCACAGCATTTAATGATTAAACAGACCACAATGAAATAAAAAATTAAAATAAAACAAATAAATTATGAGGTTATAATATCACTTTCTTAGTTCAAATTCTACAATAATTTTACTCTCTTTTTCAAAATCATGTCTTTTCTTCTGTTTTCGCGGTATTTTGATTTTGAATTATCGGCTGTGACGACACATGTTATCATTTATTATGAACATGAATGTTACTGAAACAAAGTCCCATCGTTTCACATAGTGGAGCCAGACAACACTGCACACATACACCGAGGTATTTCTGACAACATGTTGCATAGATTGAACAGGCCCTTAATCCAGGAGTTCCACACCAGACTTGTTGGAATGTTATCTCAGCAAAGCAACATCCCCATTCAAGGGCAATACATAATCCACAGAGCGTCGTGATTAATTTGTAGCAGCAATTCTTAGAACAAGTGAAACACTTGTAACTGTTGGTCCACAAACAGTCGATACTATGAGTGGAGTCAGGTTCCCCGAATATATCATGGAACTCGACCTGAAATAAAAATATCAAGTTTAAGTTTTAGCTGTTTTACAATATACCAAATGGTAATCTTCTTTTTAAATGGAATACAGTCAATTTGCCAAATTGTAGAAATATATCAGTGCGTTGCAGATTATAATCACTATTTTATTACCTGTAAATATTTTATATCCTTTTGGCAAAAGATAACTACATGTTAAAATATGACAGAAATCATATACATTGTATTTAGTTACAATTAACAAATTTTTTGTGAAGTGAAGAACTGAATATAATTTTTGTAATCATTAGCTTTAGAATACACAAATCACATATAATAAGGGAAAGATAGACAAAATATATAAACAAGGCATTTATATTTAGCAATGAACTACGGTTTTGAGCGATTATTATCTGTATAAAAATCAAAATTGAAAAAATCTTCAACACATTTTTTTAAATATTTCATAGAAAATTAGATGTGATTTTGCCGTGATTTTTTATTTTTTATTTGGAATTCCCTCTTTTAACATGTTTGCTTCGGTATTCGGTCGGCGATGTATCGTGAATGTCATAAAATGTATCGTTATATTGCCCTTCCTGTTTGACATTTATGTAATGCATAGCAGCATGTAAATGTAGATATTAAAGTATAATTTGATGAATAAAAAATACCAAAAAAAAAAACAAAGATCAAATGAATACTTTTATTGTCAGGTCTTAAAAAATTCTAAGTTTTAGCCGCTAATGAGTTGAATGCAAAGTTATTAAGGCTAAAGTTTTTTTTTACCTCAGGGACGAGAGCTCATTGTTACTAAAATTCTCGAATTCAATGAACTCTTAACATGTTGTTCAGTAAATTTGTGGAATAAACAAATCCTGCTTCCGTGTGCGTGATTTCTCTATTTTTGTTTATGCTTATACACACGCCAGGTGTGGTAAGCCCAAATCCTTAAGGAGATAGTATGTAGCAGTTATAACATTGTTTTATCTTGAGTGCGTAGCATGAAAAAATAAAGATATGTTATTACTGATTTGTATAATAATACTAAATATTGTCAAAATTATCTGCATTGGCCTTATAAAGCTGTAATTATTCCTTCCCATCAAATACAAACGATAAGACAATGTCAGAACAATATTTTTGATGTCAAACTTCCTTGATAAAATCAATTATTTTTATTCTGGATAAAAACAGTTTTTTTTTATATTGAAATATATTTGACAACGCACTTAGTTTATTACCATGTAACTACGCCATCATCTATATCATGACATCCATTGATGTAAAACTGTTACTTGTTTAGAAAGAAAACCCTTCAGATTAATTGTAATAAAAAAAATCGAAATTTTTTCTTCGAGTGATATATCATCCACCTAGATATTATAACAGCTCGCTGCGATATACAGATCAATATATTTTTAAAACATGAATGTCGTGTGTTTGTGTATGGCTTCTTTGTATGCTCTGCTTGTTCGAATTCAGCTACGTGTTCGTTCAGCATTTAAGGTAGTTCGATCCTAATAAAAATATCAGACAGAATTTTTTTATTTTAAGATATTTTGTAGGTCTTAACCTATATGTTCCAAAAATAAAATAAAAATGATATGTCACCGATCATGTTTTCCTGTTATCTGGCTTTGAAAATCAGGCCAAATTCAGTATTTTTCAGCAATATTTACAAAGAATATATAGGGAACTGTGAGAACATGCTTATTGTTTATCTTTCATATAAAATAAATATCAGACAGATTTTTTTTTATTTTTTGATATTTCAGAGATATATACTTAAGCTATCTGTTACGCTTAAAAAATCTACATGTCACCGTTCAATTAAGAAAGTTATTTGATATAGTTTACGTAATAGACAATATTTTCGAGTAAAGGGAGCTAATTGGCGGGAAAATGTATGTCAATCTATTCTGACGTCACAAGGAATAGGCCAATACGGGATTATTCCGCCTTGAAAATCAAGTCAATTCCGCATTTGATTCGTGTTACAC
>MJUU01050544.1:32759-43433 GCA_002080025.1 Modiolus philippinarum | reverse complement strand
GTATCACGTGTGTACGTGTGTTGCCTTTGTACTATCGGCAAAATAATGTAATCAATGAAATGTCCAATATTATGCATTGGTGTTCCACATAATGACACTATTGGTCTACCCGGTATGGGGTATGTGCTTCTTAGTTGTGCATTTTCTTCCAGTTCCTGAAGTGTTTCTACTGGAACTTTGTGTATTTTCGGGAGCATGAAGAACTTTCCAAGTTTATTACTGTTCATGTCCTGAAGTAGAAAATCATATGTTACTTTATCTAGTTGTCTCCCTTCGTATGCATTTTCTACCAGTGTGATTATATTCCCAGTGTATTCATTTATTTGGGAAACATTTATCTGTTCATAATACGTTTCATTTTGTAATTGTCTAAAACCTTCTGCATTGTAATTATTTATGTCTAAAATGCAAAGGGTAGAGCATTTATCTGCTTTTCGTATTATTATATTTTTGTTGGATTTTAGATCCTTCAGTGATTTCCAATCATATTTGCTCATGTTTGGCTTTAGTGCCTGTGTTTTAATTTTGCTTATTTCATATTTAGTAGCAAAAAGATAGTTTTCTAGAGCTGTGCATGAATATGTTGGCCTATAGCCTGTATTTTGATAAAATGGGTGGATTTTATCGTCCTTGCCATTATCAAACAGAAATTTGCAACGCATTCAACGTTCATATTCTGCGTAATCTTTCATTAGAATATTTACAGATCTGTGTGTGTTAGGAGTTGGTATAAATTTCACTCCTTTAGATAATAATAGGATCTCATTATCTGTCAGTTTATGAGATGATATTGTTTTGCATCTCTTATTTTTTTGGCTAATTTTGTCGATTTGTTATTATTCGACTTTTTAATTGCTCTTGTCAGTTTGTGACGAGCTTTTAACTTTTTCAGTACTTTACTGAATCGTCTAGCCATTATGTGTATAATATAACAACTATTTCAAGTTGTGTACAGTTCGAGATACTATGAGCATCTGACCTGATGATATGTTTCACACACAGCTTGATCTAATTTTAAACACTGGTTTTTCCATGTGTTGATAGCATTAGTTATTTGTCCAATTATATTCTTCGTTATATCTTAGGACGATCATGGTTTTGTTTTAACCACAAGATTGTCACTTTCAACAATTGTTCAGGTCAGTTTCCTTGACCTAATGAGTTTTGAAAGTAAAATGTTGACAGGCATTTCCTCTGGGGAATTTATTTATTGCCTTTCTGTTAGAATTTGATTCTTTTATCTAGACTGGTGCGGTGATCTGGTTTTTAAGTCCAACTGTGTGTATTTTAATAACATCTGCAATGTTTTTCATCAATGTATTTGATGCTTTTGTTACAATTAAATTGTTAACTATTACTTTTTAGTTCAATGATATGCTGTTTCTAAATATCTGAACATTGTACTCCATGCAATGTGTTTTTGTTTATATGACCCTAAAAGGGTGTATTTGCTTAATAAAGTTATTTCTTTAACAGGCGATGAAAAGGACACAAACCAGAAGTCAAAGATGCAGAAGATAAACAATTCAACAGCTGTACCAAGCACAGGTATAAATACTTCAATACTGATAGAAAGAACTATGATATCGAACATGAACTAGTACAGAAATGCAATAATATTAAAGGCTATACAAGTTTCCCAATTGAATCAAGAATTAAAAATAAAACAAAGATAAAGAGTTTCCTTTGTTTCACATTTTAATAAAATGGGAATATGTCAGTGATGCGATTTTGTCCAACACTTTCAACAGGCTACATTCTATGCACAATCATATAATGTTAGTTATGAATTCCCATCAAAACCATTTCACATGTAAACAAGCATTGTATATATGAGACATACATTTAACTTTAATATTGCTTTTGTATAGTTACAGCAGATATAGTAAGCCCAACCGGGAGGACGTTTGTGAGCCCAACTGGGAGGACATTTTGTATGCCAAAAATCCCAAGTCTGGCAGACTTCAGAAGTTCACTTTCTACGCCAACTTCTGATTCAAGCAGTTCTGGTTAGTTAGTTTCAGGACACATTTTACTAATTGAGATATAAACTGTATTTATTTCGCTCCAGATTTTTTTCTGAGTTGAGAATATGAAATGATGGTGCAAATGACAAAATAACCCAGTCACAAATTTTATCATATTATTGTATTTTTTTCTGTCTTCTAATTGGCTTAAAATAGATTGAAAGATAATGAGTATGTATGAGATTAAACTCATATGACAATTTAGCTAACGAGATGACTCCCAATCTGATGTTTTGTTTATAATGTGATGTCATCCTGCAAATGGCAAAAATCAGAATTCGAATTCAATAACGATTATCATTATTTGATAAAAATATTGTTATTATATTGTTTTAAATTAAAAACAAATAATAAATCTGGCGTGGTGTTCTCGAAGCTATCTTATAAATAAGACAAGTATGCTAAGACCACCTTATGACACCTTTTTACTAAGTCAAAAGAATGAATTACAAACCAGAAAACAAAAAACAGCAAATTAAGGGGTTCTCCTCGATTGATTAAGCATGTATAATCATATACTTAAACATGAATTACGGACTTTGAATAGGTAATTACAGAAATTTATCAACCATAAAAAGAATATTGACTTCCTTTTATCAGACAGAAACAAATACCAAAGTCAACAACTTTTGAAATTTTCATATCATCTGATCATTTTTAATAAACATTCAATAAAATTGTTCTACTCAAGGATATTTGAAACTATTAAAACTGTTAATATTTAACTAAAAATTCATACAACATGATCCGAAATTCAAGCTGCATTTTTCATGGAATTATCAGTATAAATTTATTTAAATCTTTTCAGGAAGGTCAACACCTGTGAATACAGACAGTCCACAAGCCTCACTTCCAGGCATACCAATAGATACATGTAAGATAATTATTATTAGTCTTTGCTCTATTTATTGTCATGTGAATATCTTTCAAAAACAGTTTGTAAGTACCCGAACTAGTTATTCTGTTAAACATTACAAAAAATTACAAAATAAACATTACAAAAAATTAAAAAGTGTTGTTTTATCTGTTAATTGACTATTATTAAGCAATAAAATTCTGCTTAAGTCGGGGCTAGATGCAACCTTCATCTTATTATGCGATATCAGTTTCGTAATGAAATTGATCATCAGGTAGAGAAAGTTCAAAATGTTTTACATTACATTGCATTGTTAACATGTAAAATTTTTTGAGTTTGTTTTATATAATAAAAATTGTTAAATGGGAGTACAATATTTTTCCATTTTATTTCAGCAATTGAAATTCATCAAGAATCTGCAGGCTCTAGTG
This sequence comes from Modiolus philippinarum, assembly GCA_002080025.1. NCBI lineage: Eukaryota > Metazoa > Mollusca > Bivalvia > Mytilida > Modiolidae > Modiolus > Modiolus philippinarum. The sequence goes on along the minus strand of MJUU01050544.1, from coordinate 40,119 downwards.
CAGTCCAGGAAGACACCGATACCAATGAGCTCCCAACATTAAGGCCTGCTAGCAGAGGGGAGAGTATGCTCCAAAAGCTTGACCTTATTATTCATAATCAAAGTTATGGATCAACTGAAAAAGTTGAATTCGAATGGACAAGGAATTGCCAAAGCATCTGAAAATGAAGAAATAGTCAATATAATAGATTTTAAACAGCTTTCCTCTTGTGAAGAGATGGATGATTTTAATAACAAACTGGAGGAAGATCAAGACTTCAGAAAGGGAATGGTAAGTTTTGAAATAAATTATTGTTACTACCACTATCCTTTATAAATGTATTCTCAAGATCTTATTTATGTTCAATGATGAAATAATGAAGGTGCTCTTTAAAAAAAAAGAACACACAATTTAATATCACCTTTGTACTGCCTCAAGTGAAATAAAAATTTATATCATATTTTGAAACACTAAATGTAACTGACAGTTTAAAGTACATTGATTGCAGCTTACTCCAGAGCTAGCTACAGCATATACAGCATATAAATGTATTTTTTTAACTCGCAGAATGTATCAAAAAAGATACATGTACATCGTTTTTATGTTTATTTTCAGGTGAAACAACTGAGAACATTAGGGGGCAATAGTGGTGGCGATATTGTAAGACGAATGCTGAAAAAACTAGGTTCAAATTATTTATGGTCCCATTACAGTCTAAAGGGGAAAAAGGGGAAACGGGCTCTCCAGCCCTTGCCCATATGCAATGTGATGATGAGTAAGTTGTTGAATAAGATACTTTAGTATATAAGAAATGATGCCTAGGAAGTGAGAGTTTTGTGAATTTAATTAAATTAGTGCATCAAAAACTAACAAAAATGATAAAAAATTGATTGCAATTCAAGATTAACAAATTAAGTATTTCCCCAAAACAAACAATTAGTACCATCAAATATAAGGCAATGTCGGTGTAAAACCATAGCCTTACAGTTAGGCCATGTTTTATGATGTAACAACAGCAGGTGCATACTGACATCTAAGTTAACGATAAATCAAAGGATATTGTTTAAATATGTTATACAGTACCATCAAATATAAGCATACTATGTACTCCATACATGTTTTTTTATCTATACCATGTCTCGATGTTGTCTAAAAAGTTAAATATTTTACTGTCTGTTGTAGAGGCATACTTGAGAAATCAACCCAATGCCAAACAAAGTGACGTGGAAGATTTAATTGGAGATTGCTTAAAGCATACCCCTAACAAACCTGGGGGAACCAGATACAAGGTACATATATATTTTTCATGTAATATCTCAAACCATTTTCAGCTTTCTCATAATATCATTATGTTTTTTTTTATTACATGCAATATTTCACCAAATGGCCAAACATTTGCAATTTTATATAAATGAGTGGCATCACCTATGAAGACCAATTTACCCATAAAGAGATGAACTTCAAAATAGACATTGTAAAAACGAAAACGGCTTGTTTTGACATACCTCTGTGAAATAGGATAGCATGTGCCTGACACGGGCGCCAGACATTAACCAAATATCCTGGAACTCAATATAAGTGACTTAGTAATCACGATATTTTGATGCTCAAGTTTTAACCAAGGTACCTTACCATCATGCCTGAGATAGATGACTGTTTAACACGATATCATATTGCTCAAGGTCGATAACTGCAAAACTGCCAAACCAAATTATCCTGGTGCTCGAGATGCATGACTTGTTTAAAAAAGATATCGTAGTAATTAAGATGAATGACTTTGTTTCAACAAGATATCCTCTTGCTCGAATTAGGTGACATTGTTTTGACAAGGTGTTCTGATGCTCAAGGTGTGTGACTTTGTTGCAACAAGACATCTTAGTACTGGAAATGGACGACTTTGTTTCAACAAGATCTTCTGGTGGCCGAAATGGGTCATTTTGTTTCCAAAAAATATCCTCGTGCTCGAGAAAGGTGACTTTGTTTCAGCAAGATATCCTAGTACTCGAGTTGGGTGACTTTGTTTTAACAAGATATCCTGGTGCTCGAGATGGGTGACCTTGTTTCAACAAGATATCCCGGTACTCGAGATAGGTGACTTTGCTTCAGCAAGATATTCTGGTGCTCGAGATAGGTGATTTTGCTTCAACAAGATATCCTGTTGCTCGAGATAGGCGAATTTGTCTTATAGAGATATCCGGTTGTTTCCGATGTGTGACAGTGGTAATTTTTTTTTAATATTCAGGTGCTCGAGATGGGTGACTTTGTTTCAATGAAGTATCGTGTTATTCGAGATTTTTAATTTAATTACAGAAAAAAATGTTTTTGATCGACATGTGTGATTTTAGTTTCAACAAAATATCCTAGTGCTCGAGATTGGTGACTTTGTTTCAGCCAGATGTTATGTTGTGGTTATCAAGATATCTCCGTTCTGGAGATGGGTGAATTTGTCAAAAAATTTCGCTTTAGATGAGACGATTTATAGTGTTGAATTATATATCCTGGTGCTCAATATGGTCGACTTTTTAAATCTTGACCTAAGACACACAGATATGTTTGTCTCGAAAGAAATATTATACAAGTTAGATTAGAATTTGTTACGAAAAAACGACAGCTGAATACCAAATTAACAAAATAAAAATTTAAAGTAAAAAACATTGCAAAAACAAGAAAACAGAACAAGGGAAATATCAACAAATACGAAAATAGCAAACTCAAAACTCGGACTAAAAGCACTAAAAGTGTGTCCGCTTAAAACAGAGAGACACTATGTGCTCCAGAATGGTAATCATGTCTTCTTATACAGCCAAGATCATGTACTAATACTACAAACAGGAAAACATTTTTAAAATAACCAACAATCCAAAATATTTATTTGTTCATATCCCACTGCTTCTTACATTATATTTTCAATGTATTCATTTCATGTTCTCAAGACAAAAATCCGGATATTTTTGTATCATCCTTGTCTATCTGTTCAAATAAAACACATATGTGTTTAGCAATGTATCATATGTGTCTACAGACACACATTCCTGTTATCTACTAGCTATTAGTTAGATTTATTTTTTTTTCTTTTGCTTTGCAGGAGCCAGTGTCCAGGAAGAATTAAGAAGACACAACAGAACGTTAAAAATAAAAATTCTTTCAATTTATATAAATTTTGCATTTTGTTATTTATAAAACACCTTATTTTGCAAAAGGCTAAAAAGTGCAGGGCTTTCTGTGTCCAGACAAAAGGAAATCTAAGTTATGCATCTTTCCCACTTCCGAAAAGAATTGTAGAAATAATAATGAAAATATGTGCAAAACATCATGAAGTAAATTCTTCATGTAAGAAACTGCAAATGTAAATCCGTTGCAATTTGAACTATCTTTTAACAGATTGGATTGTCATGCGTCTTGTTCACAGAATCTTATTGCAACCTTAAAGTTCTTCATTTTTATTCTGAAGCAATACTGTTAAATAAAGGACGGAACAAATAACTACACAGCTGACATTTTTCTAGACAGAAAAAGATTGTGTGTTTGTATGAAAATTGTAAAGATAAATAAATTGTCGAAATGGCCATCCATAGAAGTGTATGTTTAAGGGTATTCAAACTATTTAAATTGAGTACAAATACAAATTTTTTGATATATTGCCATGCATACCTTGACGTTATTTATACACTTTTTAATCCTTCTCAGAATGTTTAAAGTTTCATTTTGGCAATGTTTTATGCAGGTTTCTAAAAATATAGAAGAGGGTTTAATTGTTGTAGAAAGGAGATACTGGTACTGAATTTGGTTTTTGTAGCGTTTCTAGAAATGTTGCAGTTTAGTTTCCCAACGTCAATGAAAGGTTATATGAAGGTTATAGAAATGTCGAACGGAGGTTAGAGAATGACGTTGTATTGACGTTAAATGTTTTTTCATGCAAGTTGAAGAAATGTCTCAGTTAAGTTTCAACAACGTCATGGAAACGTTATAGGAAGGTCATGTTAATGTTGGACTAACGTTAGGAATGACGTTGTATTGACGTTTAAACAACCCTACACATTTACGTCATTGTGACGTTATAAGATTGTTAAGATATAACGTTACCACAACAAAAACATGACGTTGTCATTACGTTTATGGAACGTAATATTGTTTGCCTGGTAATAAGTTTCATTTGATTAGGCTTCTATTCTTCTACTATATTGAACAGCCTGCATTATCAAAATTGAATATTTTATGTTGATTAAATAAAGGTTTGCGTTCCTAACCAATAACTGTTTTGTGACAAAAAAACGGCAGTGATACTTAATCTGATAATATTTTATTTTCTTCTTGTAAAATCGGCGGTTTAAAAACAAAATTGTGTTGAGCAGAAAATTGGCAATCCTATCTATAAAATGCGGAATTTAAATGAAACGAGTAAACGCACTTTACACGATACACGCAATGAACGTTACACGTTACACGATACACGATACACGATGAGCGCACACGATTTACACGATGAACGCAAACGGTCTACACGATGAACGCACACGATTCACACGATGAGCGCTAATTTGGGAATGTTGAACGTTTCCATCGCTGTACATCCTGAAATTACTTGTGCATTCAGTGAAACATGAAAAATCCACACCCGAGAAAAACGTGCTTTTTAGCGGGAGTTCAACAGACGATATGAAAAATCCAAGTAAAATACAATTTACGGTGAATCAGTTGAATTACGCTACATCAAACTTCATTCCATGATTATTTTTAGGTTCTCCACCATTTCACGACTTTGGTTTTGACTTCTTTTTAAATTTGGGAACTAGCGATGTAAAACACGTCTGCTCTAATCTACATTTTATTCTGAACTCTACATAATATACAAAACCGTTTCCGGACATCACTGTGTTATAATTCCGTAAATTACAAAATGTATAAAATAACTGAATTACACATCAATATTATAATAATGTACGACTACGTAAAAATAATCAATAAAAATCGGGAAAGTAAAAACAAATATCCATAGGCCTAACTCCTCTTTATAACTTGTGTATCATTAAATATTTTAGAACACAACAAACATTGGATGCAAAGGCATTTGTGTGGAAGTTGACGTCGTCAACAATAGAAAGTGAAAGTAAGAATTAAGAACGTAACTTTCAAACCTCACAAAATTTGACCCTCGTACAGACTACAGAATACATAATTTTTTATTTGCTAAATCATGGGTCCACAAACAAGGGCGGGGGAGGGGGTGGTGTGGGGGTAAACTGTAAAGATTATCGGAAACGGAACAATATTTTTACAACCGTAACAACAAAAAATATACATGTATAAGTGCTAACCACGTGGTGCTAACAGAAAAAAATAAAAGTGTTATGAACTGTCTGTTTCTGTATTGGCCCCGTATAGATTCTCGACCTTCCGGGTCTCGAGGCCAATACAGCTTACCTCGAATCCATATACAGGGCCAATACAGAAACAGACAGTTTATAACACTATAATACATTATATATATAGTTGCTTTGTTTATAGATGTTTATATATATATATATATATATATAAGTTACCCAATTTTGTAACAGTATTGTTAATAGAATTGATGTACGCATACTGACAAAAAATTTTTTTCCCTTCTCATGTTACATCTGTAAACAACAACATCCAACATGTAGCTCTCGACACTTTGTATAAATATTTGTAGTTTAGTCTTTGTAAATAGGTTTTATTTTTTACTTTTTTATTATGTTTTGATGAAGGGACGGACAGGTCTCGAAATATCACTGTTATTTTATTTGTGTCATTCACTTTGTTTATCATGTTGTCTATAATCAGGNTCCCGGACGTCCAATAGTTAACTGCATTGGTCATCCAACAGAAAAAATCTCGAATTTTTTAGACTTTCATCTTCAACCTTTCGTTGAGAATTTGCCCTCTTTCGTTAAAGACACTATCGATTACATAAATAAAACACCGACTGAAGACCTCCCACAAAACATTATTTTAGTAACTCTAGATGTAACTTCACTATATACCAACATTCCACACAATGATGGGATAGAAGCCTGCCGCAAAGTTTGGGAAGGAAGAGCAACACAATCACCTTCTACCGAGTCGCTAGTCAGTCTGTTAGATCTTGTACTGAAACGTAACAACTTTGTTTTCAATAACGACAATTTCCTTCAGGTTAATGGAACAGCAATTGGTACTAAAGTAGCACCATCTTATGCAAATATATTCATGGGAGATTTAGAAAAACGCATGCTCCAAGAAGCACCATACAAACCCTACAGTTGGTTGCGCTTCATAGATGATATCGAAATGAAATGGACCGACACTAGACAACATCTTGATGAATTTGTTGAATTCATCAATAATTTTCATCCATCCATAAAATTTACAGTCAACATATCTGAAACAGCAAATGTGTTTCTCGACACGACCTCAACTCTTGTTAATGGTCGAATTCGTTTTGATTTACACACTAAACCGACAGATTCACACGCCTACCTGCTCCCAAGTAGTTGCCATCCTAGACACTGTGTAAATGCGATCCCACACGGACTTTCTACCCGTATACGTCGAATCTGTTCACAAGAAGAGACATTTAAACATAGGAGCAGACAATTAACCCAACATCTTGTAAACAGGGGTTATAAGGAAAAGCAAGTCAGAAAAACTATTCAAAAGGTCTCCTCGATTGACCGAAAGGAACTGTTACAATATCGAGAAAGAAAGAGAAAGAATTTACGTACCCCCCTTGTAGCTACCTTCCACCCACAGCTACCCCATTTGTCTGCTATAACCCGTGAATTTATGCCAATTCTTCATGCGTCAACAAAAATGAAAAAAAATGTTTCCTGAACCTCCGCTAATATCATTCCGTCGACCCAAAAATCTGAAGGATATTCTCGTTAGAGCCAAACTACCATCACCTGAAAATGGACAATTTAAAACATGTTCCGACAGACGTTGTCTTCTGTGCAAATTTAGTTCTTGTACAAAAATCTTCAAGAGCACAGCAACCGGTGACACATACAAAATATTTACCAATTTATCCTGCAAGTCAGATAATGTCATCTATCTCATCACTTGCTCTGTTTGCCAACAACAGTATGTCGGTGAAACGAAACATTCACTAAACCTTCGTATCAACTTGCACCGTGACCACATTCGGAAAAAAGAAAGATCACAGGCCACTGCATTACATTTCAATTCCAACGGTCATGACTGGAAACATATGCAAGTAGTACCAATTGACCAAAATCGATCGTGGACAGACACACAGAGGCAGGCTAAAGAAAAGTTCTGGATAGAAAAGCTGAAATCCAGTTTGAATATAAAAATTTAAGATATAGTTTTGCTAAAAATCCCGCCCCTACCCATTTTTTTCTTTCTTTTTTGAAATGAT